>JBBPLP010000966.1:0-10497 GCA_038089875.1 Fistulinella prunicolor
ATGGAGACACTCTCCGCTCCTCCCAGTAGTAGTGAGACAACCCATTTCCAACAGCCGACGAAACGCCATTTCCCGCCAGCAAGGGGACTCATGCCATTCATCAAGGGGCATAACGTGATTTGGGAAAAGGCGCTCAAGTGGTGGTCCAGATGAGTGTCAGCAGGGACGACAACGAGATCGGCGACTGTCCAGTCAGGCTCATCGTCATGCAGGTAATCCGCTATATTTTTTTGGTTTTCGGTTCAGCGCCTGACACTATCATGTAGCGCATGACTGCAGGGATTCACCCCATAACCCACTCGGAGCGGTCGTCCTCAAGCTCGCACAATACGTCGATCCCAATACCACCACGAGGCGTTATCTCCTTCATCAAAGCAAGACTAGTAACGGGGCGCCCAAAGCACGCTCATTGTTTCTTGTCTCCTTGTCATCCGCCCACATCGTCGTGACGCAGCATACCATGCACTGCGGGTGAACTTTACATCACACCGCCTTCCCTAAAGCCGAGATTCTCTCCAGGATCGCTGGCCTCCTTGGATCATCGGTCATTCATCGCACCCGTCGCCGCGCATCAGGTCTTTATATGTATGCCTCCTCTTCCTCATCCGACGACGATGGCGCAGCATCATGTTCGGACGACTCCTTCCTCTCTGGCTCCGTTGGGTCCCTGAGCCAGACTCAGGCCCAGAGCTCTGAGAACGGGAATGGGAATGACCATGCAGATGGGCATAGCGGACGTGCAAGAGACAGGACGACCGTTTGAGATCACCAAGTTGCCGGTGATGAACGATCCGAGGAGACCGAGAAGCTAGTCAAGGCATTGTTCAATCCTGTACCCAACGCAGCTGGAAAAACTCACTCCATTTGCATACCTCGTCGAGGTCGACGGGGAAGGCGATGGGAAGCTGGGGGGGGGAGACGCGGTGAGGAAAAGTCGAATCGAATATCCCTGTCCATGATGACCAAAGCACCCGACGTTGGATAATTGTATGCCGACTCGCCAGGAATGCGGACGGGCGGGTGGGATCGAGAGCTATTACTCGCTTTGGTCACACCTTTTGTTACTTGGTTCCTTGCAGAGCAAAATCTCCACCCCGTCACCCGCGAGCATGGCCAGAATAAAATACGACGACAAAATTGAAGATACGGCGGTCGGTCAGCACGGGCGTTCGTCTACTGGGTGGGGTGACGGAACAGCAAACGTGGTAGCAAAAGGTGCTTAGTCCCTATTCCGTTGGATGATACTATCGGGGAACTGATGGTTCCTACTTATTTTTCGTTCCTTCTTCCAATTTTCATGTTCTTTCATTCTTTTTGGGGGGTTTCGTTGCCTTCATTGGATCGTGACATGTATACGTCACACACGAATACATCGCAAACTATCAGATTCATTCATTGTTTGTTTTCCCTGGCTTAACCGGATTTATATCTACTACTGATCATTTTACATGCACTTGTTGTGTCATAATTTGGGGGGTTTTGTGTGTACAGTGGTGATCTGCCGTCGACAACCATGAGTTACTTTGAATCCATCTGCCAGGCGCTATATCTCACTCGTCAACAAACCTCGATCTCACTCGCCGTCTCCGCCCCCTCTGTCTTTGCGCCCTCTTCAACGCCGCCCGCTTAAGGTCAACTCCCTTAATGGCACGTTCTGCCCTCGAGCGCGTTCTGGGTGTCGGATCACTTGTGGACGAGCAAACGCAAGCGCATCCTTCAAGGGGCTTCGGAGTAGGCCTCATCAAAGAAACGAATATCGGTATTTGGTTAGCTTGTAGTATATTTCGAAAGTAAAATGTCAATATCAGAACGTGGGAAATTGTACGGTTTCAACACGTTGCCAACCTTGGGCGCTGTCCGTCGAACTGATCCAACACCGTCAGCTCAAGCTGCTATCAGTTGTACTTCACTTGCTTCCTCGGTTTCTTACCCACTCCTATAATGAAGACCATCAGGGAACAGATCAGAGACCTTCGATCCCGCACCGCCAATAGAGGCTCTTCTCCGACGCCCGTCGAACTTCCCAACGTGCCTAGACAACCTGGCCAGACCCTCAGTGTCTCGGATACTCCCCAGCATCAGGCCAACGAGGCTGAGGTGTTCGCTCCAGAATCACAGCGTACCACTTCTGACGCACCCGAGGAACGAGTCATGGACCCGCGCTTGGATAACACGAGCGTTCACGAAGTGGAGACCAAACCTTTAGATATCTCCAAATTCATGGAGGATGTTGACCCAGACCTCTTGAAAAAGTTTGGGCGAATTAGGATTCTGATCATCGGCAGGGCAAATGCTGGCAAGACGATCCTCCAGAGAATTTGCAATTCAACGGAAGATCCTGAGATTTACGATGACCAAGGGAAAAAGGCAGGTATTTCCTAGCAATGCACTGGAAACTAATTAATCGACATGCAATCAGGTTGATTTTGTAATCGAGAGCACCAGGGAGGTGAGCGATATTTATGATCGCAAATTTGCTGATATGATCTCACTTTCCCCAGCGTGGAATCCATGATATCAGTCAGGGGATGGTCTTTAAAAGTAACCCAAATTTTGTTTTCCATGACTCTCTTGGCTTTGAGGCTGGTCGTGAGGACGAGTTTGAGAGTATGAAGAGGTTCATCACTGAGTGTGCAGATACAACTTTCCTAAAGAAGCAGATCCATGCCATATGGTAAGTGTGCATATTGTGCTAGATCACAGCAGCCTCAATATGAGCAGGTACTGTATTTCAATAGATCAGGTGGATTGTGCTGTCCAAGTTGCTGAGGAAAGGTTCTTCAGTGAATGTAATACTGGGAAAGGTGATGAATTTGATTGTCTAGTTAATATGAATTTATTAATTTCAATGCTAGTGCCTGTTGTGGTGGTATTCACCCAATGTGATGCACTCAAAGCACAGGTTTTTGAACCAGAGGATTTTCTACTATCTTCTGAAGAAAAACTTCAGAAGCAGGCTGAGTGTGTTCAAAAGTTACTTATGAGAAGAAATGTACAGGGAAGGCTGCAGAGGATGGCATATCCTCCACAGACATTTGTGCAACTTGAAGGTCTGTATGGATGTGCTCTTATTCACTTGTGTTGATTATTTTCCTAGACATGAATAGATCTGATGCAGGTTGTATGATTCTACTAAAAGAGACAGCTGCTGTATTGGGTGATGAGTCACTGCAAAAGTTGCTGATTTCAGTACAGGCAAATAATATCCTGCTGTGCATTGAGCATGCAGTCAAATGGTAAGTAGCACAACTTGTGTGGAATACAATATATATATATATATGTATGCTGATGTCATGGAGGGTGTTGGTGTCCTATGTGGAGTACAAGCATGATTCAGAGAAAGATCTGGATCTTGCTGGAGCACTAGCAAGTTGGTTTCCACATACACAGGTATGTTGATGACTTTGTATATTTCATAAACTTATTTTAAGAATGGCAATGATGGTCTCAATAGGTAATTATGGTGGCATCTTGTTTGAAAAGCTAACAGATTGATATACTTTGTTTATCCATAAAGGAAGTATGTGAATTATCTAACATTCAAATAATAACAATTTACTGATATACCTGACATTATCAATAGTTTGTAAGTCTCATCACAGCAGAAGAAAGTATCATTTTTACTTGCTCCACTATTTTGCATTGACAGAAAGTGAGTGATTAGACATTGAAATTAGAACATTAATAGATTTGTGAATATCTTCACATTGAATTCAAGGGGGTAAGTTACAGTGAAAATATACAATTGCCTATTTGTAACTCATGACTTGTGGTTGGTTTTTAGGGAGTAAGTCATCTAATGGATGTCAAAGACAGTGATTAACATGTTTAAACTGACATGGGTATGAATTGTATAGGGAGTAAGTACTCTGACTCACTGGAAATGACATACACAAGTGTCTTATAACTAATTATGCAATTATTGTCCAAAACATAGCAAGTAAGTTGGCAGCTGCTTATATAAGACTGTACTAACAAGATTTTATTTATGTATGTGATTTCTGGAATTATAGTTTGTAAGTAAATTGATTTTATAGGAGAGTATCTTGTCATTATTGTTTTGAACAATAGTCTGTGAGGGAGTTATTATAATATTAAAATCATAATCATGCTAATAAGCAGAAATTCTGGACTGACAGGAAGTGAGTGAATGATATGTATACTTGGAATGAAAATCCTGTTGACTAGTTTGTACTCTTGATACTCTTCCATTTATAGGAAGTAAGCATTTTGATGAGACTTATGATAAATACTTTCTTAGTCAGCCACCATTTTTCTTTCCAAATTCCAGCTTGTAAGTGCCCTGATATAGATTTGAAAGAACAATCCTGCTTATTCATCCTGTTGCACTTCCATTTGTAGCAAGTAAGTGGTCTGATGAAAACTTGGAATTAAAATCCTGTTAATTAGTCTCCATCCTGGTGCTCTCCTATCCATAGGCTGTAAGTTGTCCAATGTGAACTTGAGATAATCTTGTTGATCAGGCTAAATCCTGGAACACTTTCATTTATAGCAAGTAAGTGCCCTGATATGTACTTTGAATGAAAATTCTGTTAATCTGTCTTCATTCTGATGCTTTTTCATTAACAGGCTGTATGTTGCCTAATATGTACTTGAAATAAGAATCCTATTAACTGGCAGTCCACACATTTGGATTCTCCTCCTCATAGGAAGTGAGTGTTTTGATATAAACTTGGTGTGAGAGTCTTTCTGATCAGTCCCTATCCTGATGTTCTTCAATTAATAGCTGGTAAATGATCTAATGTGGATTTGAAAGGATAATGTTACTAATTAATCTTCATCTTGATGTGCTCACATTTATAGCAAGTAAGTAACCTAATAGTATGGACTTGGAATGAGAATCTTGCTGATTAGTTTCTATTCTTGTGCCTTTCTATTAAAGGCTGTAAGTTGTTTAATGTGGTAGTGAGAATTATGTTGATCAGTGCATCTCTATTTATAGCTTGTGAGTCATCTAATATAGAGTTCAATGAGAATTATGCTAATTATCTTCATTGTAATGCTCTTTAGCCTGTAAGTGGTCTCATGTAAGTTTGAAATAAGGATTTCACTAATTAGGCCTCTATTCTGGCATTCTTTCATTTATAGAAAGTAAGTGGTCTGATGTGGGTTTGAAATAAGCATCCCACATTAATGACATATCTGTTTTTATTTTTGTGCTCTTTCAATCATAGCTTGTAAGTAATTTGATGGGACTTGAAAATAGTAAACAATCTGTTGTTTTACTATTTGTATTCTGGATTTCCTTTATTTATTGTGTAAGTGATCTGACATGTATTTGGAATAAGCTTTCTGCTGATTAGTATATTCCAGTGCCCTTCTACATATTTATACTTTGTAAGTCATCAAATATGACTAGAAATGAGAATCCTACTCATTATTGACCTATTGCTCTTTTAATTATAGCTTGATATGGACTTGGAATAAGAATTCTACTAATTGGTTTCATTTTGATGCACTTTTTGTTTATAGAAAGTATGTGGTATGATGTAGCCCAAACACAAGAATTCTACTAATGGATCTGAATCCTGATTTTTTCTCATTAATAGGGAGTAAGTGATTGATGTGGACTTGGAATGAAAATGCTATTAAGTCACCTACATCTGGTACTCTCAATTCATAGAAAGTAAGTGGTTTGGTGTAAACTGGGATCAATGAGATTCCTGCTAATCTACCTGCATTCTGATACTCTTTTATTCATAGCAAGTAAGTGGTTTAATATGAACTTAGAATGAGAATTCTGCTAATCCATCTATATTCTGGTGCTCTGCCATTCATAGCAAGTAAGTAGTTGGGTGGACTTTCAAATATGATAAGAATAATACTAATCAATTTCCTTTATTATGCTCTTCTATCTAAAGAAAGTCAGTGGTTTGATATGAAACAAAATTCCTACTAATTAGCCTTCATTCTGATGTTCTCTTATTTATAGCTTGTAAGTGGTCTGATGGAATCCTGCTTGCTGTAAATCTGCATCTTAATACTCTTCTATTCATAGGAAGCAAGTTGTTTAATATATATGAATCTAGAACAAGAATTGTTAATTATTATCCATCCTGGTGCTCTTCTATTTATAGATTGTAAGTTTTCTGTTGTTGACTTGGACTGTGAACCCTACTCATCAATTTCTGATCTTGTAATATTTCACTTTTAGCTTGTAAGTAGCATAATGGGAACTTCAAATAAAAGTTGTACTCATATCAGCCTCCAACCTGTTACTCTTTCATTCAAAGCAAGTAAGTGGTCTAATGTAGACTCAGGATAAGAATTCTGCTGACCAGTCTGCATCCTGGTACTTTTTAATTCATAGTCTGTGAGTGATCAGATGCAGATAAATAAGAATCCTACTAATCAATTTCTATCCTGGTACTGTCTTATTCATAGAAAGTAAGCTGTTTAATGTGAACTTTGAATGAAAATTGTATTGATTAGTTTGCATTGTGATGTACTCTCATTTATAGCTTGCAAGTGGTCTAATAAAGAGTTGGAATGAAAACACTGCTAATCAATTTTAATCCTGGTACTCTTCCATTTATAGGAAGTAAGTTATCTGAGATAAATCTTTAACCCTGCTTATCATTACCCATGCTGGTGCTCTCCTATTTATAGCTGGTAAGCTTTTTATTGTGGACTTGAAATAAACATTCTGCTAATCAGTTTTCATCCTGGTGCTTCTTCATTCATAGGCTGTAAGTAATCCAATATAGACTTGACATGAGAATTCTGCTAATAAATCTGTATACTAATGCTCTGTTATTCATATGTATGTAGAAAGTAAGTGATCTAATATTATATGCAGAATAAGAATATATTGATTAATTATATGCTGATTCTCTTCCATCCATAGAAAGTGTGTGATCTAGTGTAAATTTGAAATGAGCTAACCAGAATTCTTTATTTTGGTTCTTCTCATTCATAGTCTGTAAGTGATATAATGTGAGCTTGGATTGAGAATTCCACTAATTAATCTCTATTTTGGTGCTTTTCCATTCATAGAAAGTATGTGTGGACTTGATATGACAATTATAGTAATCAGTCTCCATTCTGATGCTCTACCATTCTTAGAAAGTAAGTTTTTGAATATGGACTTTGAATAAGCATCTTGTTAATCAGTTTTCATTTTAATTGTGCCTCATTTATAGCAAGTAAGTGGTCTGTGTATACTTGCAATAAAATCCTGCTAATTTATTTGAATTCTATTGCTCTACCATTGATAGAAAGTAAGTGTTGTGATACAAGCTTGGTATAGTGAGAAATTTATTGATCCATTTGCATCTAATGCTCTTCAATTCATAGCAAGTAAGTGGTTTGATCTAAACTTGCATTGGTGATCTTGCTAATCAGTCTCCATTCTAATGTTTGTCTATTTACAGGCTGTAAGTGGTTCAATGTGGAAATTCTGTTGACTAGTCTTCATCTTGCTTTCCTGCCATTTACAGTTTGTAAGTGACTTTATGGGGACTTGAAATGAGAATCTTGCAAATCATTGTTAATTCCTAATATTCCCCCATTTATAGGATGTAAGTAATTCATTATGAACTTAAAATGAGAAACCTACTAATTCATATTAATACATAGGCTGTAAGTGATTTTAAATAAACTTATAAAGATAATTCTGTTGATTGGTTTATATTCTGGTGCTTTCTTTTTCATAGATTGTAAGTGATCTGATATGAACTTGAATTCAAAAGCATCCTGCTGATTAGTCTCTATCCTGGTGGTCACCCATTAATAGAATGTAAGTCATCTTATTTTGTGAAGTTGATATTATGTCATAAAATCCTACCAATAACTTTACATATATCCTCCTATCCTCCTAATGATAGAAGGTGTGTGGTTTTCAGCTCCACAAATGTGACTTCATCTTCATCATAATATTCTCCCATTAATAGAATGTAAGTGGATTATGTGATTTAATAGAACAATTTCAATGACTACTCTTTGTTCTTTTTTGCTGAATAGTTTGTAAGTTTTTTTGTGTGTGGAATTTTTCATTTTGCTAGTCAATCATGTTGATTTTTTTTGCTACTTCCTCCATCAGAAGGTAAGTGTTCCTATAATGGCAATTTCTATCTTCAAACTGCATTTACACTTTTCCAACAGGAGGTGATGAACTATTGAATGTTTAGTCAATTTAAATATAACTAATAGGTTTCTTCTATAAATTATCTTGGAAATAGAGTGTAAGTGAGCTGATATATGTTTTAAATTTATATCTTTCTGATTAAATCTCTTATTGCATGACATCACAACTCAATAAAAAAATTATTTACTTAATTCCTATGTTTTCAGCTGGCAAGTGTTGATTATATGTTTCTATATGAAAAAAGTTTATCATATATTTGTGTTTCCCCAGGATGTAAGTTTGTTTTCATATACCTCTATGTTGTTTACACTTATATCTTCATAACAATCAGATGGTATGTCTTTGTAGTATTATAAAATTTTTATTAATCATTCAAACAGGCTGTTAGTATTTGTTTGTAGCAATAATTCCATATTATAACTAATATATTTTAGATTATTACTACTTCTCAAGCCAATCCTGTGTGTTTCTATTATTTAATCATATTTTTTTCTTCTCAAAATAATTTGATACATCCAGATGCTCAGTAAAATCCTTGAAGAGGATGCCTCAATGGCATGTGGATTAGATTCAAGAAAGTATATTTATTAATTTATGAGATTGATTCTAGGCCAATGTCAAAACTTCCAAAACATGGAAGGATGCACTTCAAGATGGAATCAGTTAGTGAATTAATTCCAGGTTGAGATATCCTTTATAGTTTTTCAATAGACCTCTTACTACTCCTGGAATATTCCTTCACTCTTGCTCAGAGGAACCATAGTGAACCATTTTCCTTGGCAACAGAACAATACAAGACATCTGGGATGTCCACTCTGGTGTCCAACAAGATTGGTGAACTTTTTACTCAGTATTCTATTGCTGAAGGAATAGAGGAGAAAGAAGGGCTTATCATGAGGTTTATTATGGACCATCATTTATGTGGGTAACAGAGTGACACATGGTATGCATCATATACTAATCTGATCTTTACAGCCCAGAGCCAAATGTTGTAGCATTTAAAGATTGCAGTTTTCTGCTTCCTGGGATTTCATGTACATCTAAATCACTACTTTGTTTGATTCCAGCTACTGAAGAATCTCTTGCCAAAATGTATACAATCTATCTTTTGATCCCTTTACTTTTCATTGTTGGCCAAATGAAATATGATGTGATGTATTCTACAGTGCTTTTGTCACCTTACTGAATTCAGGAACTGGTGGTCCCACTAATAAATATCAGAAACAATGTTTTCTGATGTCCTTTGAAGAGTATGTACTGTAATAGTAGGAAGTTGCATCTAGCATATGGCAAATGGTCCCACTGTTAACAACATACCAAGTGCCATGACATGGAATGAAAAAGTGAGTATAAGTGTACAAATACCATAATAATAGGCAGTACATCCAGTCAGTGCCAATTGCTCTGGACTCTCACCCTCAAAAACTCCTGCTCATTCCAGTGACCACAAGCACCACGATAAACACAATTATTAGCATCACCCCATTCATCATCCCTGCAACTTGACATGGTTTCACCTGGGGGTTTTTCATCCAGCTTCTCCCCAACCCAATGACCAGGTTGGGTGTTCACATCACTGCCATCCACTGACTCTGATATAGCAGGGGTGTTATGAGCACAATTGTAACCCAGCCCCTATCCTATAATTTTTGACTTTCCCTAGTCTCGACAACTACTCATGAGTCCTTGATGGACTTAGACAATTTCTGAAGTACAATCACATGACTTGTCACATGATCCAGGCTAGATCCCATGACATGAGGCTACGCCTCATAACCCTTGTCTCACAGAGATCTGTGATCTCTCATTCCTAGTCACAGAAGTGCTGTGCACTTCTCTTCCATTTTACATGCGCTTGTAGCATGTTCAATCACTGAAGCACCGGTACAGTATGCTTCCTTTCCATTCTGATGCCTTGAGGGCATCACATTACTTTCATGGTTGCTTAGCTATGCCACAGCCCACCCCTTGATGAGCATGCTTGCAGCATGTCTCTAATTTTTATTTCATTGATACAGTACATGCATGATGTGTATGTTCACAGCCCTACACACCTCTAGTGCATATAGTATTCCCTTAGATGGACTGTATCTATAGATTAGACATATACATGGACACATACATACAGTGACTCCAAAAACCGTTGCAATGCCTAAACCTAATGCAGTGCGCGAAGCGCACTGCAATCACATGTGGGAATTCCGCTTATGCATAGTCAGACCAAATATAGTAGACACTCTCAGCTACGTATCGGTCTCTTGATCATAGAGATATGGCCATTTTAAGATGACTATGTCATTGCAACAGTTTATGTACTCTCTATAAAAAGTGTAGCATCTTAGCAAAATAAGTGCATAGTTGCCTTTGTTTGGTCATGCAAACACAGATAC
>JBBPLP010000967.1:0-10479 GCA_038089875.1 Fistulinella prunicolor
CTCTGGGACCCACGTAACCCGCAAGAAATACGTCGTTATACCCACCACTTTGATTTCATCTCCGACTTTCTATGGCTTGGCGACAAAAAGCAGCTCGTATCCACAAGGTAGTTATTGCGACTGCTCTCTCTCGGTCTTTTACGTATTCCTCCATCACAAAGTGCAGATGGCACGCTTTCAGTAGTGGATATACGTGGAAAGAAATCAGAACCACTGGCACGTTCCGAAGACCAGGAGGACGAGCTGCTGTCTATCGCTGCTATAAGAAAGTCAGTCCGTCTTTTCTTACTTTTGCGTTGTAAACCTGATTTCCTTTCTGGGACATGTAGCGGAACCAAAGTTGTCGTTGGCACCCAATTGGGAATCCTCTCCGTATTCAATCGTAGTCAAGGATGGGGTGACTGTGTTGACAGGGTTCCAGGGTTAGTCACGACTCGGAGAAAAAGCGTATTTCGTGTCTCATCTCCACTCGCATAGACACCCGCAATCCATCGACGCACTCTGCGGTCTGCCATCTTCTTATCCGTCATCTCACTCCACCATCATTACAGGATCATCGGATGGTCTCCTTCGTGCGGTGCAGCTATTTCCTACGAAACTCTTGGGCGTAGTTGCCGATCATGGATCGTTCCCCATCGAAAGGATTGCCGTCGACCAAAATGGCGAGGGAAGATGGGTTGGCAGTGCCGGACACGAGGATATGCTCAAAATGACAGACCTCAAAGACGTCTTCGAGGACGAGGACGGTGATAGTGACCAGGAGGTTGATGCGCCCACACCTGCTGACGAGGAATCCCGGTTGGATGAGGATGGGACCAATGATGAAGATGCGCTGGCCTCCGACGGTACCGATCAAACTCGAGAAGCCGAGGCAGAGTCTGAACCACATGATTCCGATTCTGATGCACCCAAAGAGAGGAAGAGGAAAAGAAAAGGGGATAAGGATCCATTGGCGGGAAAGAAAAAGAAAGGGAAAAATGATATTGATGTTGAACCTTCTTTTTTCTCCGGCCTGTAACAATGCTGCGTGCGTTTGTTGGTAGGCCGGACAGAAAACTAAAAATCTTATACGCCTCTCACTGGTCGGTAGCACATATCATGCTAGTTGTATGAACTTGCGTAAATTTTAGAGTATTCGCGACTCGCATTTGAATGGATATCGTGGTATGCAAAGACGACTGCTGTCACGGAAAGCTGACGCCGCATTAGGGACTTGGTACGTGGACCTCATCGATGGTTCTAACATTCCCGATCCAGTTCGATCATCTTCTCTAGATGAGCCTGACCAACTGGCGGGCTTTATTCCCCGGCACGTTCCCTCCAGCGGATGCAAATTGTCAGGTATCGAATTATCCAGTCGTACTACCGACGCCGAGATCGTGGTCGGTGGTAATGATCTATTTCAACCACATGTGTCTCGCGGCCACCCACAGTGCTAGCGAGAGATCCGAGGGCGATACCCCCATCCACTCTCGATGAGTGCGGAGACGAGCAGAAGCCCTTTGCAGCAGGAGACCCATTGGGCATGGCGTACGCTATTCTCACACGACGATGCCAATGCCTAAGTGAAAAAGTTTAACAACTTTATCTCCGTGTGACGGCCGATTTCGGCCGATTGAGTGCAACGATGACACCTTTGGTTTGTTTCCGTGCACGCCGTACGCCGACGCGCCAGTCATACTGGAGCATGTGGAGACAAACGGATTTAGCGTCGCCAGCGTGTCCGAGGATCAAGAACTTGCGAAGGAATACTCATCAGGTTCAAGTTGGTACAATGAGCTAGGGCCACGTTCCCTTTTCCGGGAACAAGGGTTATCGCGGGCAGGAGGAGGAGCGTGGATAAGTCAGGCGAAGAGGGAAGCCGTTTACCTCTGCTGTCCCATCGTTCTCACCTATGTGATTGGACACCCACAGTGGCCGTGCGCCATACCGTTATCAGAACCCTTTGCTTATTGAATGGAGGGAGGGAGAACGATCGAGCGTGGTTCTTCGGACCGGTCGTCGTACCAACACATGGGTGTGTAGCTTTGTAGATCATAGGCCTGTTTCCCATCAAAAGGGTCGCGGGGACGGAACGCGGGTACATCTTGATAAGTTATAATTCAAGTTTATATGGCCAAATGACGGTGTCGCGACCAACCAACCAGGCACGACGACGGTGATGGAGGCTGAGCTAGGGCATGATCATTGATGCGACGACATGGAGAGCTGAGGACGGCCCGGGGACGAGGTCGAGGTGCGTTCTGGCTATGAAATTTTCGTAATGGGATGAGAGTCCGAGGGGGATACATTGCAGGGAGGGGAGATAGCCTGGGCACGCTTTCCACGGCGAGGTGCCCCTGTCAGCAGGTTACGCGGCTGATAGTGATTCCGCATCATCGCAACGAAGATCAAATCCGAAATGAACAGGTTGGACCCCGGACAGTCCCAAACAATTAATGTGGGGAGGGAAACTCAAATCTGTCATATCACACGTGGCTGTGCACCTCCAAGGCATCGGATCATGCATTCGCTCTCTAACACTGCCAGCACGACTACACTATCATGTCTGTCCTCTCACGCAGCGCAGCCGTATCTCTTCGCTGTGCCACCACGTCTACTAGCGTTCGAACCTTGTCTACACGAGCATCTACCATTCTCGGCGCCTTGGACATTCCCTTCACAACAGAGGTTCCAGGTGTCTATGACGGAAGATGGGGAGGAACCGGTGACATCCTTGAGAGCGTCTGCCCAACCACCGGCGAGGTCTTGGCACGCGTGCAATCGGTCCGTCCTATCCACTCTGCTCTCATGGCACTCGCGCTCATAACGGACTAGGCCTCTCCGCGCGAGCTGCACGAGGCTTTGGACAGGTCCAAAGAAGCATATCTCTTTCTCAGGAGTTTACCCGCCCCTCAGCGTGGAAACGTCTTGAGGCAGCTTCGAGAAGCACTCTCGGCAAAGGTAATGCGATTAACCGGTGCGCATCGACTGCTCATCCATGGCCATCCGCTAGCGCGATGCACTCGGTGCACTGGTGTCTCTCGAGATGGGTAAGATCAAGACAGAGGGCGTCGGTGAAGTACAAGAGTTCGTTGATATCGTACGACAGGATAACCAGTCGCCTCCACGCTTTGCGCTAAGTCATGTGTTCTGTAGTGTGATTATGCTGTCGGCCTTTCGCGGATGATGAATGGCAGGGTTGTAGCATCAGAGCGACCTGGGCATACCATTCTGGAAGGTCAGCCCCGTCTCCGTGACTTCCCCCCCTTTGGTAGCTTCCGTTTTGTTGACCCTGTTCCACGTGTAGTACCAAATCCTCTCGGCGTCGTCGGTATTTTGACGGCATTCAACTTCCCTGTCGCGGTCTATGGATGGTATGTCTTTGTAGCTACGTCCTCCTTGCATACATGCTCAGTTCTCATCTCCAGGAATTTCTCGCTCTCGTTTGCAGCCGGAAATGCTAATGTTTGGAAACCATCGCCTACCACTCCCCTGTGTGCTATCGCCGTCACAAAGATAATCGCGGACGTGTTGGAACGCAATGGTATACCGGGCGCTGCCTCTACCCTTGTTACCGGAGGTAAGGACGTCGGCGAGGCTATCGTAGGCAGTCAGCATATCCCGTTAGGTTAGATTGCTATACTTTCCCTCCTCTCCAACTTGACCTTATCTTCGCTAGTCTCATTCACCGGCAGCGAGGCCGTAGGCAGAGTGGTAGGCAAGGCTGTTCAATCTCGATTTGGAAAAACGATACTAGAGTTGGGAGGAAATAATGGTATGCATTTCAGGTCCATCAGATTGGCCCGAGATACCGCTTACAATCGCCAAACAGCTTCTGTCGTCATGTCTGATGCGGATTTATCCATGGCTGTACCTGCGGTCTTTTTTGGTGCCGTCGGCACTGCCGGCCAACGGTGCACGTCGACAAGGAGACTGTATCTTCATCGTGATATCGCACCACGTTTCCTCGATGCACTCCAGAAACTGTATACCTCTGTAAGGGTTGGAGATCCCCTCGCTGCAAGCACGTTGCTTGGCCCATTGCACACTCGCGCGGCAGTCGGAATTTATTCCAGCGCCATTGAACGGCTCCAAGCAAAGGGTGCTCAAATATTGACGGGTGGACAACGATACGACGATGATAGTCTTCGCCAGGGGAATTTTGTGCAACCTACGATTGCGATTCCTAAATCTGTGGATCCGACGGACACTATCTGGAGCGCTGAGACGTTTGCACCCGTATTGAATGTCGGTATTTTCGACGAGCTCGAACAAGCAATTGGTTGGAATAATGCTGTTCCGCAAGGGCTCTCGAGTAGCCTGTGGACACGGGATATGCGCAACGTCGGGAAATGGATTGGCCCAGAAGGTTCCGACGCCGGGATCGTCAATGTCTGTGATTTTCATGGCTTGAAGGCGGCGGTGTGATTTTCTGACTTGTCCCTAGGTGAATGTTGGCACCAGCGGAGCCGAGATCGGTGCTGCGTTTGGAGGTAACAAGGTTCGTAGTTTCACCCGTGAGTAGATGAATATCTTCCTGATCTTCCAACGTCTGGTTCCGGTAGAGCACCGGCTGGTAAGTTTGATGGGTCAATCACTCATAGGTTCGAGTTGATGATTTTTTTCAGGGGCCGCGAGTCAGGCGGTGATGCATGGAAGGAATACGTGCGGTGGAGTGCATGCACTATCAATTTTTCTGATGCGGCGCCTCTGGCGCAGGGAGTTGACTTTTCGGCATGATGGAGAGGCAATGCCGTCGTGCTGGAATACGACTGGACAGCCGTACAAAGCATGAGTGCCCGTCGGAAATGATGAGACCTTTTTTGTCTAAGAATCATTGTTTGGACCCCATCATGACGTCCCATGCTCTGACTCGACGGATTTATGACTATGACAAGTAGGGACGATGCCCAGTCGGCCTTGTATGATTACAAGAATAGCGATGGAAAAGGCGAAATAGAGCTTTGAGTCGACGGCGTGAGCGATCAGTGCCGTGAATGATATATGAACGTGAGAGTTAATCCATTTTCGGTCGTTGCACCGACAATCCAGAATCCCTGGAAATTGCCCAACCCGGTTCCCTGTCAAACGGGGTGTCAGAAGATCCGATTCCGCGAGGGGACGAGGGGGCCATGAGTATGCTGACATGTCATCCAGGAAAAAAAGGGGGGGTCCCACTGTGATGCCCATGTTCATTTCGAGGCAGTGCCCCCAGCGAATGCGGCATCGCCAAGGCGAGTTGCACTTGGGCCGATTGCACCTTGTACCAATGCCGATTATAAGAACGTCGGGTGATTATCTCACACCAGTTTTAACTCCACCCCTACCGTTATTTTATCCTCCTTGACATCTCCGCAATCCTGTTACTTTCTCTTCCAGGTCCTTGGCTGTACCTGCATCTTCCTCCATTGCTAGCCTGCCGCGTTTGCAAGCTCCAAGGTCATCCCGAATCCGACAAACAGTGCCGTCCATAGCCCGCCCCACCTATGCAAACGCCTGACGACCTGCCATGGCCCGAGCTGGGCAATGTCTCGCGAGGCGCCACCCGCGGTAATCAAGGTCAGAAGGGAGCGTTGGGGCCCCCAGACCAGGAGGGCCGCTGCGTATTACAGCTGCGCGTCCAGCCCGGCGTGCTCTCTGTCAAGCTAAATCGACGCTCCAGCGAATGGTATCGCACACTCGACAACGAAGTGAATCGTGCGCTCAAACTCACGAAAACGTATTGGAGGAAAGCACGGAGACGCCAGGACTAGTCAGTACCCGACGTCCCCCCTGTTTCATCTCATTGACATGACCTCTGCGTGCTTCCTTCCTTTTGTTCTCTCTCTTTCGAACACGCACACGCTCCGTGTCTCACACACACAGCGATGCGCGTGCGGACCAGGACCATATGGAGCTGCACGAGTGGCTGCAGCAACTCAAGGATAAAACCATGTCCCACCTCGAAGTGCTCATGCAAAAGGGCGACATCCAGGGCCCACCCTACGTCATGCCCGATGACGTCGAACTGTCCTTTTTGCGCAAGTTTATCGAGCGGCACAATGCGGGGATTCCTCACAACCCGCGTCTGCGTCACCTCGGGCCGAACGCGCATCCGCCACACATGGAAGAGACGATGGAGATGTCGACGCCCGAGTTGTCCGACGCGGGGTACCCTGCCCCGAGTTTGGTCGACCCGATGGCGCGTCTCCAGGCAGGTATGCGACACGTTTCTCATCGGATAGCGTGAATCACACCAACATAATGTCGCCACGCCATTGACAGAGAACGGTTCCGGCGTTTCAAGTCCGAATTATGCACACTCGCCGGGGGCATCGCATCGTTCGCATCTCATCCGACCCTCATCGTCATCATCGCCTTCGACGGCGACGTACGAACAGCTGATGCAAGAGGCACGCACATCAGGTCAGAGGATATTTGACACATCACATGCCGTGGCGGGGCGCCGAGAATTGACTGCGTGTCCAGGCCAGTTCCTGCAGGATGCCAGAGCCACCTTGTCCCGAGCGCAATCACAGACTCAGGACTCGTTCCAGCGGTATACCGCGTGTCTAGAAGCCGAAGCTCGTGCGAGGCGAGAGGTCGTCCTTGCCGAACAACATCGTGATGAATTGAGTAAGCACCACAGGCCCCCGAGGGCGCGAGAATGGTTACACTAAATGGCTTAATCAGTGTCTGCGCTACTCTCACGAACACAAACCATGGCCGGTACGTAAGATATAAATTCAGACTCCCCTCTTTTTCGCGTTGTTCTCATCAGATCTGCGACAAAGAATATGGACGCCGTCCGTCCTTGCCTCACGAGGAGGTCGGAAATTCCCAACACGCACAGCATCCACAACATAATCAGCAAGACGTAAGATTAGGCATTCATCGGATGAGATGGGCCGGTTAACGCTATGCCTTGGCAGTATTCGTCACACCATCTTGCGGAGCGGAGACCTTCGGTTGATATGATGACCCATAACAGCCCTAGGTCGTTAGACTGGCGGCAGCCGGACGTGTCGAACTCGTACACGAGCGGGCTAGAGGGGATTCCTCAGTCTGAGGTAGGGACATTTGCGTGCCCGTCTCCTTGGGACCTAAATTTACAACATAGATGCGATTATCAAGCAACTCCTTCAAGCCAGAGCGCAAGCACTCGCGGAGCTGGGAGCAGGGTGGACAGGTTGATATCCAGAGTACGTATCCATTGGTTGCCATTCATTAAGGAGGGATCATCTAACTCTTTGTGGGTGCGGCTGGCAGTTCTGCAAGATGTCACAGGTTTACCACCGCGAAAGCGAACGCACCACATGGTCGATCCGGCGGGTCACAGCGCCTCCTTGATGTCGCAAACCATGGCACTGCCTCTCTAATTTCTCTCTTTCCTTTCCTCGCCTCACGGCAACCATATATATGCCGGAAGGCGCTTGGATACCGCTCTGGGTCAATGCCGCGCAGCTTTCCGTACCGCTCTCTTACTACTATGATATCACATGGATCGTCCGTTTTTTAATTGCATACGACCGCGGACAACCACATTACCACTGTGTAAACTGCATCCGCCGTCGTGCTCGGCGTCGCTGTTCATTGTTTTCCCATTGCTCGCGTCATCCAGTCTGTACTTTGGGCCGCTGTATCTCCGAGTCCCCTCGTCGCAGCTATTTTATATATATACGCACTTACACACAAAATTCGCATCAATATATCAATCACATCAATCCCAAGTACCTTGTGAAAATCACCGGATAGGTTGACGTGAAGCGAATAAGCTAGGTTCAAGATGGGCCCAGGTTCGCTAGGAAGCTGGCGCGTGTGACTGGAAAGGCCTGGGAGCTTGCATGTTGCCCCTTGAATGATGACATTGACCTTTTCTTGGTCAGGCAAAGTGCGTGATTTAGCGTTGATTACGTGATGCAATGTATGTCCGTGGGTCCTGCGGAGTGGCAGCGCCGGAAAAGAAAAAGAGAGAAAAAAATATGCAAGTTTATTGGTTCAGCTTGTTCGTCGACCGAGCGAGCACCTCCGCCTCCTCCTCCCGCCTCCACTCGTCCTCCGCCTTAACACCACCCGTTGTCACCGTCATCCGGTCATGGTCGTGGCCGTTGGCATGATACCCCTTGACCAGCACTCGACACGCGTTCCTGTGCACGAACAGCTTTGTCTCGACGGTCCCGACGTCCACCCTACGATGCTCGCTTTGATCCAATGCGCTCTCCAGGACGACGAGGAGCTGTGGTCGCAATGGGCGGGATAATCGCGTGTCCCACACGTGTAGACCGCATATCCCGCTTGTTAAAAAAAGGGTCTTGGTCATGTCCGTCACAAATCTATTATCCTTTCTTTGCTGTCCAGTCGACGCGTCGTCCAAGCTCTTTGTGTCCGAGACCGCCTTTGTCCTTTCGCATCCTTAAAACGCCCTCGCCAGTGGTTGTCCCCATCGTTGATCCGTTCCGCGAACACGCCCATCTGCATCCGTGAGCAACGATGGGTACGCTGCCGTTCCATCATCCAGAGTATCGCAGTGAGTATCCACGATCGTCGAGTCAGAGGGGAAGCAGAAAGGAGCTGACGGTGATTACCCCCAAAAAGCAAAGCTGTGTTGTCACTTTGCCAGCGGAAGCTGCCCGTTTGGTCCATCGTGCAGTTTGGTCCATGTCGCTGCGCGAATCAGCCCCCCTTCCCTCCCGCTGGCACAACACCTCTTCCATTGGAACGCGTTCCTTCCGCAACTGCTTGCGGTTTCGAATCAGCAAGCAGCGTTGAAACAGACGATGATGCCACCGCGCCAGTCATCGCCACCGCGTCCCAAAGATCCACAGTTTGTTGGCGAGGACCCGTCGCCGTCCACGTCGCTTCTTCTCTCCACGTCGGATTGTGCGTCTTTGGAGCAGGTGCGACAACATAAGAGGCAACCTAGCAAACGAAAGAAGTACCCGTGCAGGCACTTTGTCCGGTCAGGGGGCTGGTGTCCGGCCGGAACACAATGTCAATTGTAAGCCCCATTCGTATATGCCACACTGTATGGTGTAGGAGTTCTATTCTGACCCAATCATTCGCTAGCCAGCATGACGTGGCTGCATTACCGTCTGGGGGCGTTCGGAAGGCAGAGTATGCACCCCCATTCTCGGATATGGACGTATACGGAGTACCTGAGCGGTCCATCAGTGGCGGGGTCCTGATGGGCATACAACAACCGTCTCCACCGATTATCCGTCAGGAACATCCGGCGCCGCCTCGATACCTAGAGGCTGAGCTGGCGCAACATCCACGTTCGTCTGCACCTTACCCCTGCCTGGGTGCTTCCGCTCACGGTGACCTCTTTAGACCAACCTTTTCATTTGCCCGACTACGCATGGCAACCGTATCAGCCGTATTACCCCGCGACGACGACTGTCGTGCCCATGCCTACTACTGTGGCCCGGTCCTCGGTCGTGCAACATAATCTTTATCCCCCGGTTCAACATCAGGCACAATCTATACCGCCGCCTGAAACGGAAACTAGGACTCGCCTTCCGATGGGCGCATATGAGGTAAATGGCACGACGTACTTTCCAACAGCCATACCTCCCGTTCCTGCGCCTGCTCCGGTGCCATATCCAATACCTGTTCCCCCAGTGCCGTGCAATCACATGCCTGTCCCCCCTGCATACCCTGAACTGTACGCACGTCGTGTGCTTCCTGCCCTGCCTTCGAGCTACTGTGATATGATGCTTTATCAATATCAACAGCAACAACAGACGACGGACGTTGGTTGTCCTCAGATGTCCTTTGACCCTTTTGCTTCGGACCCGATGGCGTTCAGTGAACTACCCGTCATTCCCCGGCTGGAAGATTACCAATTGTCACCGCCTGTGCAACACGGCTTCGTTCCGCTCGTGTCTTCATCGCCAAATGGCGTTTTGACGTCGATGATGAAGGTTCCCGAAGACATGGCGAAGCCGACCATGGCTAGTGAATACGAATTCCCTTACCAACCTCCAAGGAACCAGCGTGTAGGCCACGTGCGCCGCATCAGCGTCAACGTCAAGAAAGAGGGACAGGCTTGCACCAATAGTGGTTGACTGATGGGATGCAGCCTCTTCTTGCCATGATGTATACCGATCTCTCGGAGTTTCGACTGGATTATGATCCATGTTTTTTGTTCGTCTCATTTTTCTCTCTTTGTGGTTTCTCCAGAATAAGCGTGGAGAGCGTCGTATCATGTCATCTGTTCCTTTCTCTTCTTCCTCGTTCCTTGTTCATTCTCTGCATCCTTGTGTTCATTATCCAAGCAATTCGACGCATCATAACTGTTTTTTATTATGTCCAATCACCATGTACCACTCCATTGATCATCGTCATCTTTTCATCTTTTCAGCCAAGCTTTAATTTTCCCTCAGGTTTCTGTAGGTGATATGCTCGTTCTGAAATGTGCTATCGGTTTTGCTGGGAGCATCATCCAATGAATTTCTACCCACCATCGAGGGGCTTGATCTGGTCCCAAAATCATATCACGAAGGTAGATGTCCCATT
>JBBPLP010000968.1:0-10447 GCA_038089875.1 Fistulinella prunicolor
ATAAGATTGGTTTGAAACAAGCAGCGAATTTCAGAGAGCTCACAGACCGAATAGTAACACTACCAATCACAAAAAGTTCGATTACGACGGAGGTATATACATATACGCAAGCTAAGTGCAGAGATATGTAGCGCTAGAACGAACCGGTTACGTGGGCAGGCCTATAGTGCTAGTAGGAGGGAGCCTTGTCGCAGCTTCGTTGCAAAGATGATTACGCCGGCGAAGAATAAGGGCAAAGTCCTGGACGGTACAATGAGCCAACAAGTCAATGCAGATAGGAATGGAACTTACGATGACCAAAGGGACGGATCCAATGCGAATCTCTGCACTGTCCCGGCCAGTCATTTGAGAAACTACTGTACGCAGGCCAGCCATGCAATCATCCTCAAGGATCGCTGGCTGTGTTGCGTGGTCAGTTGGATGGAGAGTATGACTCGTGTGTTGTGTCCTGACCAGAGAAAATGAGACAGGGATCGAATTAACGCAAGCTAGCGATATGTCGGCCTCGAAGTCGGCTTCTTCGGCAGGTTCCTTTGGCTATAAAATAAGACCTCTTTTCTGTATTAAATATGTTTCGCACCGTTATGCTCTCGGAACCAAACGACGACTGGGCGCGGGATACGCTGTATGGATGATACCTCCGACGGCGCAGAGACTGATAGCTCGGGAGTCTCATATATGGCGACCTTGGGACGCTACTCTTGGAGGAGAATAACTGTTCGTAAGGAACGGGCATTTAGCTCGGGCGCGAAAGAGAAAGTGTGGGGTCAAAGGGTTGAGAAGAGAAAAAGGGATAGGTCGAACAGCCATTCAGACCCGGTTTTGAGCCCATATGCACGTTTCGGAGGCATGCTACACATAATATTCCACCAATTTGAAAGGCCGCGTTGTGTCGGAGGCTGGCAAGATCTCCGCTGTCTAGTTTTAGTTGGGAGACTGCTTGTCCGTCGACGATGTGGGTTAAGTTCAGGGTGGTCAGTCCGTGGATCCCGTCAGCAGAATTGCTGCTTACATTTGATTGGCTCCCAAGACGAAGATGCAACACCTGCTTGATTCTATTCGTCATCATCAATTTCCTTCTGTGGCCACCCAAGACGGAAATGAGGATTCGTTGAATGAAGAGAATTTTCTGTCGCCTCAAGCTTTGCGTGGGCCATCTCAGGGCCGTGCGACGCAATAAACGACCTTGCGGCTTTTTCCTGAGTGCAGCATAGTACTCAAGCTTCGTCTCATGTTCAGGTATTACCACGTCTGGCCATTTTCAGACAATTAACATAGCCAGTGACAGGTCTGACCTTGCATGGCTTCGAAGCTCAAAAAACCTGCATTCTCTTACCAATTGCTAGGTCCTTGAACGGGTCGAAGTGATGACTACCAGTCACGTGACGTCTCCATGACTATCGAGATCCGAGAACAGATGGTATCGTACGTCGAGACTCGAGAAATCCTTATACCTATCAGAAATAATAGGTTATGAATGTCGTTTCTGATAAGGGGTTCTCGGGATGTGTCTCAAAGAGCGTACCGCTTATGTCACTTATGCCCGACATATGTGTTGCCCTGTAACAACCCTCGGACGCTAGTACCTGGCCTCACCAAGCTTGCCAAGAAGCTCGCAAAATCCTCGGGTTTGATGGAGTGCACCACTAAGGTTGTAATCAGGATGTATATGATTTTCCTGTATCGGGAAGGGACTGCTCGTCTTGTGGTCAGCAGTGAACCAGCAATAGTTGAAGTGAGACAATGCAAGGACGGTACTCACGCTGGGCAAGTGTATTTCATTACATGGGAAATACAGGCAGCTGATTCTGAACCCGATTGTAGCCCTTTCAGTGCTCGATCGAACCAATTTCAGTGTGAAGAGGATAAAGAACAGAAAGAGCAATTTCACACTAACGCTGTCACTGCGCTGATCCCATCATGTAGCCAAACCCAGGAATTCGCTGCTCTCGATATGCAGTGGGTCAATGAAGTCGATTGTCCGTCTCTTCCACCCAGAACAACAGACGCGATGATTGTTATGATGTCTCTCCGCGAGTTTTTGAGCGCCATAGTGGCACTGGTTAGACCGGTACTAACGACTGGCAGATTGGCACGGCGAATATTTTGCTTTCTGATTGCTGGGTCCTGTGGCTTGAATTTTAGTTGACCTGGATAGGTCGCAGATCTTGCCTTGCGATCTTCGGCACAGACACAGACATTGTTTGGACTGAGGTGTGGACAGTGAGAGGCGGGTGGAATTTCGTGGGTCTGGCAGGTGTACTTTGTCTGAGAATCGACAGGTGCGTTCTCAAATGAATCGGCGCGCGTAAGCTTTGCATGCCAACAACATCATCTGGATAAAGCACCCTTTACGTCATGGAGTAGTTCCCCGTCCACCTGCCAGAAGATACTAGCATACCTCCTCTTTGACTGTCAAATTTCAGGCTAGACACCGCCGTACGCGACTTGTAAAATTCGCATACATGACACTGTAGAGAACGAATGTCCCAGAAGGTAGTGATCTGCGGGGCTGGTTTTCTGGGTTCGTCCCCTCGGTTATTTCCCTTTCTGCTGACGGCTCATCTCCGCTTGCGAATTTCGCCAGGGTTCAACATCGCCAAATCCTTGCTAACCGCGGCGGGGGGGAACCTTCCACGGCAAATTTCCTGTGTTCAGATTACCTCTCGCTCTCCAGAGAAGGTCCAAATAGCATTAAAGACCACCCCAGACATAGATCACGGACGCATTCTTCCGCCGTGCCCCGCGGATGTCACCGACCCCCAGTCTCTTAACATTGCCTTCAAAGATGCCGACGTTGTGGTGTCCCTCGTGGGTTTATTAAGAGGGACCCCAGAACAATTCGAACGTATACAATGGAGGGGTACGGAGAATGTCGCGAGAGCAGCATCTAACGTGGGCGCAAAACTCATTCACTTCAGCGCCATAGGTGCAGACGTCAACAGTCCCATTCCCTATTGGAGGACTAAAGCGCTTGGGGAGCGGACTGTTTTTTCTCATTGTCCGGATGCCACCGTCCTTCGCCCAAGTATAGTGTTTGGACCAGGAGATGGTTTCTTCATGGTGAGCTTGCTATTGTTTTAGACCACAGGGTTGCGGTGTTCATTCCGGTGTCCCAGAGACTTGCCAGCTTGTCACAGATTCTTCCCTTCATGCCTGTGTTTGGCGGGGGGACTACTCGCTTTCAGCCAGTGTTCGTCGGTGACTTGGCTATGGGGGTTCAAACAATAGTCGAGCGCTTGGAGACGAGGGGACAGGTTGCTGGAAAGATTATCGAGGCGGGGGGCCCAGACAGTTGGTCGCAATACCTCTCACCTTAGCATATCGATTGACTTCAATCCAGTCTTCACCTACAAGGAAATTGTCGACTTGGTACTGCGTTACACTCATCGGCAGCGCCCCGTCGTATCTATCCCATACAGTATAGGAATGTTGCAGGGTGCAATCCTTGAACGTTTACCTGACAACATATTCACAATAACCCGTGATCAGGTATTACCCCAACCCTTTACTTTGGGCATCGTCGCTTACCTCTGAATAGATCCTTCAACTGAAGGTAGATAATGTGGTAACCAAATTTACCAAGCCGAGGTTTTCGGATTTAGTCGTACGAGAGATGGTTCCGCCATTAACCCCCACGCATGTAATTTTGCCCACTTATCTCCGAGGGCAAGAGCGCAGGACTTAACCTAAAAACAGCAAAGTATGCATACGCTGTGTTTTATTGTCCGGAATCTGCCATGACTAAAGAAATATTAAATTCTGTTTATTAACCTCCGAACGCGAGCTCTGTTGTCCAATGCGTCAAACGATGATATAAATCCCAGTCACCTGCCGTGGTCGGGGATCGTCGGCCGTTGTGTTCTTCGTGAGTGACACTGGAAGGCGTTATAGTACTATTGCTTAGTCAACGAAACAATTACTAATATCTAGCCGCCCTTGCCAATAATATGTACCGTGAACACGGGCAACTGGCCCCTGATTTGCCAATCGTAGCTGACAGTTCTCAACGAAACCAAGCAGCACGCCGTTTGAATGATAAGCTCACACACTAGCAGATTCCCACCTGGTTGGACTCATCCTCTACGCCTGTGACAAGGCAAAATCTTGCTCACATGTCAGTCGAACCTCAACAGCCAGAGAATGATCGTTTCGCTCGTCTCGAACTTTCCTTAGAGGGATTGGACAGGAATAACAGAGGGCTCATCCAACCTCCTGTCGCAGAGCCTAACCCTGATAACGACTTACGGGAAGAAGAGAGACCATATAGTATATACACGCTCTCTGAAAAATAGTTCATCGTGTCCATGGCATCCTTGGCAGGATTGTTCAGGTAAGGTTGTCGAGTTGGTCTGGTTTTGTGATTCAGTGGAACGCCCCGTTCAAACAGTTCAAACTTCTAGTCCATTGACAGCCAATATATACCTCCCGGCAATCCCCACTATGGCTAACGCCTTTGACAAGTCCATTGAGCTCATAAACTTGACCGTTACAGTGTACATGGTCCTTCAGGGTGTTTGTAAGTTATATTGCCTTCCCACATCTTAGTATGTTTGATTTCTGATAATCTCCGCCATATTTAGCTCCCATGCTTTGGGGTTCGTTAGCTGATCTCCTGGGACGACGCCCAATCTTTCTCGCATGTCTACTAGTGCTGAGTGCAGCTTGCGTTGGGCTGGCCTTGGTTCCAACTTCGGATTATTGGTTATTAATGGTACTCCGTTGCATTCAAGCTACTGGATCTGCAAGTACGGTTGCACTTGGTGTGTTAAACTAATAATATACATTTTACGAAGCGACCATGATACTGACCAAAGACAGGTGCTGGAGTGATCGGGGATATCGCAACTGGCGCAGAGCGTGGAGGTTTCTTTGGGTTATTCACCCTGGGCCCGCTGGTATGTCACTTCGTAAGCACCAGAGTGGGTACTAACCGATGTGGACTAGTTTGGACCCTCATTCGGGCCTGTCATTGGCGGTGCCCTAGCTCAAACCGTCGGTTGGCGGTGAGTCTATTGGTTGTGGTGACACTTTATCTTCTCACCTTCCCTCGATACAGGTGGATATTTTGGTTGCTCTGTATTCTATCTATGGGATGCTTCCTTACTATGATGACGTACGTTTACCGTTGTCCTCTATGCCTTCTAGAGATTTAGCGGGATCGACAGCTTCCTCCCAGAAACACTTCGACGACTCGTTGGAGACGGCAGCGTAATCCCATCGAAAATTCATCAGCCCCTCATCCATATTGTCGGGGCCGGACGGCAGAAGGCGGCGGCAGAGATGCCGCCGCCCCCACCATTTCCCAACCCACTTCGAATCCTAACGTACCTTGATGTGATGAATCTCTTGGTTTTCAACGGGATTTCGTACTCGATATTTTATGCTGTGACTGCCACTATCTCCATACTGTTTCAATCGACGTATCCGTTCTTGGACGAGACCAACACGGGATTATGCTTTTTAGCCATTGGCGGAGGAACGATCATCGGTAGTTTGGTCACAGGGAAACTCCTGGATAGAGATTACAGGAAAATGAAGGAAAAAATGGCACGGAAAGCACCGCCAGGCTCAGAAACCCTGCCAGTTGCTGCGGAGCATATCGCAAGGGACGAAGACTTCCCAATCGAACGAGCAAGACTGCGAATGGTTCCGTTCCACTTGATTGTATACATTGTGTGTTGTGCTGGCTACGGATGGTGCCTCGAGAAAAAGGTCAACATAGCTGCACCGCTAGTGCTGCAGATAATGTGTAAGTCCTTTTTTCAGGGATGTGCGCCGAGCGCTGAGCCTTGGCGGCATGATCATTTATTCCTCTAGTTGCCTCTTCAGGAATAGCATTGATGAACACCGTACAAACTCTCTTGATCGACTTGTTGCCTGCACATGGTTCTTCCGTGACTGCATGCGTAAGTCGTCGTCTTGGTTATACACAGCTGGGAACGTTCCTACTTACGATCAAATGCATGTACAAACAGAACAA
Organism: Fistulinella prunicolor; assembly: GCA_038089875.1. Lineage (NCBI taxonomy): Eukaryota > Fungi > Basidiomycota > Agaricomycetes > Boletales > Boletaceae > Fistulinella > Fistulinella prunicolor. Next base: position 5,984 of record JBBPLP010000968.1, read on the forward strand.
CCTAGTGAGGTGTTCATTGGGTGCCGCCACAGTCTCGGTCATCGACCTGATACTGAAAGCTATTGGAACGGGATGGACCTACATCCTGCTTGCGGGGATCGGCCTCGCCACCTTACCGATGATCTGGTTTGCACTGTGGGTGGGACCTAGATGCCGGGTTAAACGCCGCGCGAAACAAAACAGTACAGCCTAGTTTCTTTCCCAGAGAAAGAGTTTAGCTGAAGTCCACCCGTGGTTATCCATGAGAATTAATGAGCAAAATCAGCTTGATTCACATCAAGCACTAAGAGCAATGGGGCTATGTGGTCTCCGTCGTCCGATATCCTGGAGCTTTTTGCTTCTTTTTAAAAAGCATTCAGATACTCTCTGCAATATCCCTTCGCATGTACTCTATTTCATTGTCAGAAAGAAGCACTCTACAGACGAATCAGATTGTCGCGAATTTTCGATGATATAACGTATCCTGTCGCCCCGAATGAAATCGTCCCTCATGCAACCGATGGACTGGCTTCATACGGCTGGCATACATGTGTGAGAGGCATAGATAAGTTGCTCAAGTCTTTAGCACGTACTAGGGGTGCGGCTCTCTACAGCGGCCAAAGAGCGTTCGATGCAAGAACAGCATAGTTGAGTGCAGCTGCGGCGGACGTTCCCTTTATCAGTGTTTAGGCTAGATTTTGACTCCCCCTGAGAACCAGATGAAGATTCTCCTCGGTTGGAGGCGTGGCTTCACGAATTAAACGCACAAAATGGTCCTTGCCAGAGACCTTCGCTTCCGTTTCCGTGGCGTCCGAGATACAATCACGTTTGGACTGCCGATCCGCGACGTCTGAATCTGACCGGGTGAGTTGGATAGTATGCACCTCTTCTGGAGCCACATGATCTTGGGGTAGGGCACAGCTTTACATGCCAGCAAAACGGGAATTTATCCAGATATTTCCTCTATAACTGGCATTTCAGCAAAAGGCCAACCAAACATGCTGTAGTCCCATGGATTGTGTTAAGGAACTAAGTCAATTGATTCAGATCAAAAATGAGGATTGGGGGCAGGCTGTGATTGGTGGCCGGTGGCTTCCTAGTGCTATTTGAGTCAAAAGTGATAACTCACCGTCATGCTGCGGACGGATAGGCAACGTGTAACTCTTTCAGAGTCGAAGACGAGGTATGAGCGGGGCGCTGCAGTGCGACGGTCGACCTAGTTCCAGCCTGAACATCAGTAGGATGGTTTTTTACGCTTAGCTGCTAGCCGATGGTCAGGACGGGTCCCAACCAGTCCCGACCAAAGCCAATTCACAGATGAACGTTGAACAATGTTGGAGACGATGGAAACGTGGGCTGTCGCCGGTGTTTATTAGTAAGCTACTAGACCGTCCAAGTTCGGATGTAGTCGACCACTACTCCCGCGCGCGCAAGCTTGTCACCTTCGCAAATAAACGCTGCATTTACAGGGCCAAGAAGACTGCACAGAGCAGTCTCTCGGGAGCTCGTAGTCTCGCTGCTTGACGTCTTGACCAGCGCATAGCTGTTTCTGTGCAGCCGGTTTGGTGACGACTGCACCGGGCCCACTCGCTACTCTTGGGCAACTTGTCCAGTTATGCTCTCTCGATGGCGCATTTCATTCTCTCCTCCTTTTAGATCGTTTCGCGTGTTCTCGACTCGCAAAGGGGCCAATACCACGACCCATCGTGCTTTCACTGCTACCGACAAGAGCCAGCGTCTTTGGCCCCCCCCTCCACCGTACTTCAGGTTGCATACTCGCCCTTGGACATGGCGGACACTCTGGCTCGTACCTTTCATCGGCGGAGTGGTTGTCTGCTTCTCTCCAGGTCCCCAGCTACATTTACCATCCATTTTCATGTCACCCACCTTGATTCCTTGTCCGGAAAGCCGGAATAATGCTCGTCGATTCCGTGACCAGGACATGATCGGCTCACCCGCAGAACTTCAGCGCTCACTTTATAGTCGAATAGCGGGGGTCTTACAAGATTACATCTGGGAGCCCATTTTGACGGCCAGACGATTCATCCACCTGTTCTATTTATTTATACCCGTCATAATCACTATGCCGATGCTGCTGGTCGGAAGTCCAGAGAAACAACTACAAGGTGATCGATGGGGCGCTGTATGGTGGTATGGTTTTCTCGTGAAGAGAATGCAAATCGCTGGGCCGACATTCATTAAGGTGATTGATGTCCATTTGTCGTAAGCTCTCTCATCAGTCATTCCTAGCTCGCTCAATGGGCTGCATCTCGCGCCGATCTCTTTCCGTCACTACTCTGCAGCAAATTGGGGACAACACATTCGCGAGGAACACCTCATTCACTGGTACACACGAAGGAAGTAATAGAAAGAGTCTTCCAGAAACCGTTCCAGGATGTGTTTGAAGAATTCGACGAAAACCCAATCGGAACGGGTGCAATTGCGCAGGTATGTTCCTGGCATTTATTTCCTGCGCATACTTTCATATGTCACTGTAGGTGTACAAGGCTACCCTTAAACAAGATCTTCTCCCACCATCATATCTGGGACCCAAGCGTCACTCCAAATCCGCTGCCGGATCACTGGCTCCAGTCATACTACAAGACCCTCCGCCCTCGGTTCCTACTGCATCGGTTGCAATAAAGGTCCTCCACCCTCGAGTTGAGAAGATGATCGAACGTGATCTCGCGATCATGTCGTTCTTCGCTAATATCATCACACTTCTTCCTGGAATGCGATGGATATCTCTTCCCGAAGAGGTAGCTGTGTTCGGTGAAATGATGTACCAGCAACTTGATCTTCGCAACGAGGCGGAAAATCTTCTCACCTTCGAGCATAACTTTGCATCACGGAATGTTCCCGTAACGTTTCCCCGTCCCCTCAAAGTCTTTTCTACATCCGATATCCTGGTGGAAGAATTTGAACATGCCATACCATTGGAACTTTTCCTGAAAAACGGAGGGGGTCCTTTCGACGACCAAGTTGCTACCATTGGTCTGGATGCATTTCTGGTATGCAGACAATACTAGTGGGGCTCCTATATTAATTATATTCATAAGAACATGCTTCTATTGGACAACTTTGTTCATTCTGATCTTCACCCCGGAAATATCATGATCAAGTTCACGCGGCCGCTTGCGACCTCTGACTTTATCTTCCGCATGTTTGGCGCTCTTATTTCCCGACACAACGAAAGCAACACGGGTGCCCTAGCCGAGTCAGATGCAACAGTATCGAAGCTCGAGCAACTCAAAAATTCACCTGAGGAGTGGCGGGATGAACTACAGCAAATCTCCAGCCAAGGATACATACCAGAAGTTGTGTTTATTGATGCCGGTTTAGTCACGACGCTCAACTCTACGAATCGGAAAAACTTCCTTGATCTGTTCCGCGCCGTTGCACAGTTCGATGGTTACCATACTGGCCAACTCATGGTGGAACGCTGCCGGAGTCCTGAATTGGCCATTGACACGGAAACTTTTGCTCTGAAGATGCAGCATATCGTACTAAACGTGAAGCGCAAGACGTTCTCTCTGGGTCAAATCAAAATATCGGACATATTAAGGGATGTACTGAAGGCAGTTCGGCAACACCATGTGAAGATGGAAGGCGATTTCATCAACACTGTGATATCTATCCTTTTACTCGAAGGGATCGGGCGTCAGTTAGATCCGAGCCTAGATCTGTTCAAGAGCGCGTTACCTATTCTGAGACAGCTTGGGAGGCAAATGACTACTCAAGATTCGATGACACAGATACCTTCGGGCAACTTTGGCGCGTTTGTGAAGGTTGGTTCTGTTACGAGCGTAGCCACCTACGGCTAAACATGCGTTTCTGGCAGGTTTGGGTATGGCTCGAAGCAAGGCAGTTAGCTTCCACTGCTTTTGTAAATATCGACGATCTAGTGAAGTATGACTTGTACGTGTGCAGTTCTCAGAATGGCGAAGCAGATCTCACCCCTCTAAGGCTGGTTCCGAGCATCTAACATCCAGCACTTTGGCGTGAAGCACGTACAAACTATAGATTAATTATTCAATAGCCGATATAGATCAAAGGTACTGTAGCATAGGCTACGTTGACCCAGAGTGGAAGGGCCTGGGCTCTGGTCCGCCTACGGGAGACTACGGTTGACCCAAGGTAGTAGCATATCGTTCCGATGCGGTAGTATTTATGTAAAACGTTGCGACGTCTTTGCATATCCCCACTCTTTCGAGTCGCCCAAATGGCATCCGCGCTTCTCACCACGAACTTACCCGATCTCACCTTGCTTTCAAGAGGAAAAGTACGCGACATCTACACTACTTCATCTGAAGACAGCCTTCTGTTTGCGGCAACCGACAGAATATCAGTGTATGATGTGATCCTAAAAAATGTAGGTGACTCTCATTTCACCATCCTCCGCTGATCAGTTCAAATGCCGATCTGTTCTATAGGGTATCCCAGATAAGGGAAAGCTGCTGACCAGCATATCCTTGTTCTGGTTCC
>JBBPLP010000969.1:0-10443 GCA_038089875.1 Fistulinella prunicolor
GAGCTGGATATACGACGGCAACAGGTCAGTATATTGAGCTGTACATAAGCCTGGTGATGCTTTACTGGATTGTAAATGACATCGATTTCTGGGTCGTTCAGCAAGTCTTTGGTTTCACTATCAGCGAACGCAAGTCAATATTGGGCCATACGACGTACCATGATATCCGTTTTGTCCCCCGTACCACTTCTTAATATTGTATTTCTTGGCGAATTTCTCTGCCCTGTCGATATCCCTGGCAGCCACTGCGTATATCTCTACTTCAGCGTGACTCTTCGCAGGTGTGATCAAGGCAGGAGGAGCGATCCTGGCCGCTCCCAGTATGCCAAACTTTAACGGAGTGCCGTCGTCCGGCGCACCCGAGGGTGCTGGCGGGTCAAGAAATGCCTTGTCAAGGGCAACTGGTCAACACGGTAACGAAGGCTTGCTCGTGACTCACAGCGTTAAACCGCTTGAAAAACCCGATAACGGATGCCATCGTTAGAGCCCGGACACGAGTTGAAGTGCGTTCTCGAGGCGGCAAAGCTTCATCATTGCTGACGCATTCACCCGCAGCACTGCTAGCATGGGATAATTTTACACGAGCACTGGACGCATGAAGATAAGATCACGCCATCTCTGCCGCGACCTCTGGTAAGTTAGCTGCGCATTTTTCAAAGGCTTTGAAGCATGAGAGGAGAGCACGGATCTGCTCCGTTGTACCTACTTGCCGGGCCGTTGAATTCAAGTTGAACTGGCTCGACCGTCCTTCAGCTTCCGTAACGATAAGTGACTTGGCTAGGGTACATCCTATTTATACACCACCGTGCTTGAGAGAGTTTACGGCCCGAGTTAATCACTCCCCCGCGCCAACAAAAGGTAGTCCTCATTGCAAATGTAATTATAAGGTGATTGAAAGACTTTGAGGCACGGATCACGATTGAGCGGGTGCAACGAGGGACAGGGCATGCATTCATATAATCCACGGGTTCTATCGACGGGTTTGGAATGTTTACATTTCCTTCACTTTTGCATCGAAGAGCGGAGATTCCCGACATCCTGTTGCCAGATATGAGTAGGTTCCTGAAGGGTTTCGAAGTCACGAACGTGTAACCACTCGACACGGCTGACTGGAAACGGGTGATCAAAATCGTAAAAGGTTCACATCAAATATAGAGAACAAATCATCACTGGTGTATTACTCACAACAGTGATAACTTATCTTTAACGCGACGTTTTCATAAAAAGCCAATTGTGATCACTCCCCAAGGCGTCCGCGTGCTTGGGTAATCGCACGATGCATATTTTCAGTCGCGGATTCAGGAAGACGCAACAGATCGAGAATACGAGGCACCGCCTCGTGAGTAAGAATACACTCAGATTGGGTCGACTCCGTCCCGGATTGGCCCTCTGTCCTCTCGTTAGTGGTAGCATTTCGAATTGCCGATTTCTTTTCCGAGGACCTTGATGCTAGAGTAGGTGGTGGGAGATTTTGAGATGCTCCCGAGGATGGCGTGGATGGCGCATATAGTTCATCCAGTTCTAAGCTTGGGTTTGGCTCAATCAACCCGTGTTTGAGCAGAGAAGTCAGATATTGCGAAGACCTATAGGCTATGTTACGAATCACCCAAAAATCAGAGGAATCGTAAACCGCAGAAATGAGGATGAAACTAGCTGACCTCTGTAGTGTGACCAGGATCTCCAGACACAGAAGAAGAGCGGTAAATTAGGTATCAGCGCTGTACATAGGAGGAAAGGTGAGAATTAAATATTCATAAAATATATAGTACGTACGTATCAGCATGATGGGAAAGGTGAGTGGAGTGACAAGCATCCATAGAAAGAAACCCCTTCGATGCCGTGGTTCACGTCTCGCCAGAAACGCCTGTAGGTGAGAGAGCGGCGGAGGCAAAGCGTGGTTTGTTCCGACCTTTGGGCAGGCGGGATACAATGAAGGAGGGTAAGTGAGCGGTATCTATGTACAGAAAAAATCGCTGAATTCTGTTTGGAGCAAAAAAAAAACCATACCTTTGTAAGTGAATGCGGCGATTGACCCTTCACGTCACCAACTCGTTCAACACCACTAGTCAATGGGGTGACAGCGGGCCCCAGTGATGGGTCAACACTTCTGAGTGCCAGTTCCTCGAATTCTGTTTTATCAATGATGCGTTCACCTAATTGATAAGTCCACAGCTGTAATGCACTAATCGCCTTCAAAAGCAGCCTTTGACAGGAACAAGCCCACCTTCCAGCTCCCCTTCGGTGCTTTCCCAAGACTGGTCCAGAGATCCACAGCCTTGTTCGTTGCACTTTTGAGTACTTTTCTATGCCACGAAAGGTCTTCGCGACCACCACATGGGGAAACCAGGTCGAAATGATAAAAAACAAGCATCGTATTATTTAAGTCGAGGTCGGAGTGCGGTTTAATTTTGACGTCCCGAGGTCTTTTGACCCTGGCAAGGGGAAGCGCAATGATACGCATTGAGTGTGCTCCCGACAGCATGTTCATTGTGAACCAAGCGTCGTCGAAATAGGGCTACATCGCTGGTACCGAGCACGTGACCAAGTATCTTTGACCAAGTGGCAAGTCTCGTCGCGTTGAACAATCATCACCATGAATTCACCTGATCCCGGTTCGCCCATATCCACTGACACGTCGGGATCACCACCCCCAGATGACTTTCAGTTTTTGAATCGTGATCAACAGCAAATCCTGAGCACTGCCGACGCTCGCTTGCTCAGCAACATCTCATCCTCATTCAATGCTTCGACCTCGGGATCCTCGAAACGTCGTCTTCCTGGAGGATCGTCCTCAGAGGGCCCGCAACGGCGAGACCCTAAGTCAAGGAGACGAGAGGATGCCTTTGGTTCTGCAATTGGCTCAAGAAGAATGACCATCGAGGGGCAGACTGGCCACACGGTCGGTAACTCTGTCGGTTTGGGAAGCAACGCGTTCCAATCAAGAGGAGATTACACCTCCCGCTGGGACAAAGAGGAGCTCATTGATCAATCCTTGGTGGAACAACTAAGGCAGGGTCAGTCATAATGGCAAAGTCTATGCTTTCTAAGTTCTCAGCTCCCCTCATCTCTTTATTGGTTAGACTTCGGAGATCCATTCATGGAATCCAGTTTAAAGCAGCTTAGTTGATTGGTATTCATGGTAATCAGCACCCTCGTGACTGAAGTCGGTGAGTATCATTCCGTCTGGTCGATTGTTTTACTCACTAGCTCCCGAGTCTCCCGTCCTTCCCGTCCTTCCCGTGGTTATCTAGGGACACGACACGACCGCAGTTGTCTGAGGCTTGAGTTTTTGGCCAATCATAGCATTCATTCACTGTTGTATTTGGTGCCAAACACCTATTCGTTTGATTGCCGTTCCTAAAAGTGTGCAACATCAACCTGCCGTCCTCTCTTACGGGCGGCTATGACCCCCTTTTTCGAACCAACATACCGCTCGTTTCTGATTTTGTGAACATTTCTCTGATCATTGAACGTCAAAACCCAGAGTTCCCAGCGCTCCGGTTGCATATAGCGGACCACATCCAGCTTCTCAAGACCTTAGCGTGTATCCTTCAGTTCCACCTCTTTGTAATGAGTGGTTCATTAACAATGCAGACATTTGTCACGTTCACTATTTAGCAGTGGTATGCCCTTGGCAGTGCACTCCGAACACACCCAACAGCTGAACAGATCTCGATGTCATTAAGAGTGATTTCACCAAAGAGAAGTTTGCAGAATAAGCTGAGAATATAGAGGTCCGTCTTGGCCATGAGTTTGATTGTGAGCACACCTCGTAGACGCATTTATATACCGAAAATAGTATCACCAGCACTGCTACTAAATCTTCAGCACAATATGGTGAATCGTGATGGTTCAGCAGAAGATGCATAAAGCTTGTGGCTTCATTTCCGTAGCGTAGCCTTTGAGCCTGAGGCCTGAGCTTGATGCACGGTGAGTAGAGGAATGTGTATAGTAGTAATTGAAAGGAATCGCATCTTATTTTTCGGGATCTCCGGTTAGTCTAGGACCCAGACTAATCTCCGAGCCCGGTACGCGTCAAGTAGCCATGGAGACTATATGTGTATCATTGCATGGGAACTCGAAAGGCGTCCACTAAGCACTTAACTTTCGCGTCTTCCCAACGAGGAATTTGGAGACACAACATATCCAGTGACTTCCAGCTCGTATGTTCTCCACCGGGCTCCAGAATGTCGTTGGAATGTCTCTTGTTTTGGGGGCGGCATCCTACGGTGTTGGTCTCGCTCCGCTATCCATGCCACTCTCCAGTACGCACCCAAACTTGAACATAGTTATGAAGAGTCGGCTGATGGAAGAGCTGTAAGAAAAACACCTCTCCATGTTGTCTAACTTGGGTACCGGACTACTCATCGGTACTGCTCTCGGGGTGATCCTGCCAGAGTGAGTCCCAGCTGCATGATTGTGCGTTCGAGCTCATCCGGTCACACTCGTCATCACAGGGGAATCGAAGAACTTGTGACCGACACTAACCAAGAGCTTCACTCTTACTCCTTCAGCATTGGAATCCCGATCTTACTGGGGTTCGCCTTAATGTTTCTTTTGGAAGAATACATATCATCCCATGGACAGCCGCTGGCTCATTCTTTAGCTTCCCAACCGGAAGGTCCACCGATCTTCGATGCTGAGCTGGAGGAGCGTGGACGTCCCCCCAACCCCGACGGCTCTTCGCTGCGCCACACTGAAAACAGTGGCGTCCAGCGGGCTTATCCGTTGTCGGTTGGTTTGATCATACACGCGCTCGTCGACGGGTACGCATTAGGTGTCTCCGCAGCCAATGCACGTTCTCCCAACTTGTCGCTTGTCGTATTTATTGCGATTATTGTCCACAAGGGTATGAGCGTTCTGCATCCGCTGTTCTGTCAGCTGACTATACGTGGAATAGCGCCGACTGCGCTTGCTCTAACCACCGCACTTCTCGCAAATTCGCTTTCTGTGCCGGACTGCAAGAAATATCTCTTGTATTTCAGCCTCGCGACCCCTGTGAGCTCAGTTCTGTCGTATGCTCTCTACGCCTTCCATTCCGAGAATCACAGTAATTGGTCCGGAGGTGCATTGCTGTTCAGCGTAAGTTATCCGAAATGTCACTTGGGATTACACCTTATGTGGTCTCGGTTTCTAGGGAGGCACGTTTCTATATGTGGCTTCGGTGATACAGCCCATATCAGGCCATGGGTCAGAATTGTCTACAGGCGAGATTGGCAGGAAGACGGTTCGCACTGTGCTCCTTGTTGGTGGGATGTTTTTCCCCGTGTTAGTTAGTCGAATGGTGGTGCACGGACACTGAATAATGCAGATCACTGAGTTATGTATGTAGTTAGCGAGCTCGAGCTTGAACTGTGCCACGTTTGTGCTGTTAAGTCGAAGCGAAGTCACGGTCGTGTGCTTGCGGAATTGCCAGGCCTGATTCATAGTTTATCCAGCGATCATGTCATCGCCGGGGACAGACTCTGAAAGCGAGAGGGAGCCTACACCTCCGCCGCCAAAGCGGGCTCGTCAGTCTGGATCCCCAAGGACTGCGACGACCAGCGCTTCGAACGTCAATAACAGTTCTCTCATCCCCACTATGAGCTCTACTTCCACCTCACCAATAATGGACAACCCTTCTTCAAATTTGCCTCCGCTCGCTGTCTCGATTCTAGGTGTCGAACCGCTCGACGAGTTTATCAGGGAGATTGCAGACTTTGTTCATCACATGGTCACCACCAGACCCAACATGGGTCCCGACGCGAAAGTGGAGGTGGAAGCCAAGCTTGGCGTTCTCAAAGACCGAACTACTGGAAACAGGATATCTTTGCCGGTGCTGGTGGAAACGAGTGCGTGATTGGACTCCAACATAGTGTTTGCGCGTGACGCTGACATCGCAATGCCTCAGTCCTCGTCCCAGATACACTTGACCTGCGTTTCGAGTCAAACATGTCGGCCGTTGGTATCCATATATGCGGACAACGACGCGTCCAAGCAGACTGACGCCGGATATTTCAGATACAACACAAGCACTTCAATACGCTTCTTAACGAGCTGCAACGTAGATCTTCCGAGCCTTCGCACCCAGCATCCCCACTTGTGTATAAGCACTTCAAATTGGTGGACTCCTTTTACCCGTCCGATAACCCTCGTGATCGTGAAAAGATCCGTGTCACTCGTGAAGAGAAGTCTGGAACGGTCGTCGAGGTCACGAAGAAAATAAGATTGGGTGACCTTAACATATATTCCCCAAAGCGCTCAGCCGACTGGAGGGTCAGTGTTAGTTTGGAGGTCCCGGGTAAGGTTGAACTTCTCGCTTACACTTGCAGACATCCTCATGTGCTATTCCAGTTACCCATCCAGTAGGGACGCCGACACTCACGAGAAGAAAGGACAGGATATGCTATTCGCACGAAGAATTTAATATTGACCTCACGCAGGTAGTATCCAATGCTGGCACTACCAGTCCAGTGAGTACGACACTCTCACAATAACTTCCTCGTCGCATGAATTTTTCCCATCAGCCTGAGACACTACACGAATTGGAGGTGGAAATTGCGCGATCTTCGTTACTCTTGTTGACAGCCTCGAAGCGAGGGGATCCAAACGTGCCGGAACACGAACGAAACGTGTTTGACGAGCTGATCAGGTCGCTCGTGAACAATGTCAGAATTCTGGTCAAGAATGCCAGCGAGGGATGGCACTGAACACCATCAAATCCGGGATGACATGGGTATTACGAGCAGGAAAGCTAGTAGTCAAGTCACATACACAATACACAGTACCAGGAGCATTAGAAAAGGAGTATGAGTACCATAGTTAATGATTTCCTCCAAAGCAGTTCAAACACCAACGATTTCAACCAAGTCGCCGTCCTCTAATTCGGCACCCCCAATTTCTGCTTCCGTGTTCATCTTATCTCCGTCGACGACCAACTGGGGAAAAGGAGCGGTCCTCTTTTCCGTTCTGCTCGTGGACGCAACACGAGAATAGTTGTCAGGTAACCCTGCTGCCTTGAGGAACGCCTTTACGATCGCGCCACAAGTTGTAGTCGAGCGGACGGTGAGAGGGAAGGTCTTGTCCTTGGTAGCCGCGGACCGGAGTACAAGCCTAATTATATCACCTCCAGTGGATTCGGCTTCCGACTCAACATCAGAATGTGACGCCGCAGATGGGGAACGCCTTGGTAGATTATCTTGCAGAGACGGAGATGGCGCCCGATTACTTCGCTGCGCACGAATATACTCGGCGGTGTGTTTGTCACATGCCTCTATTTGTACCGGTTAGCAACTTCCGCGGCATTCGAGTAACGTGAACGGACCTAGTTCTCCCTCTGCCCATATGTGTAGACTGTGGGGAGTGGCGGAAGCAAAGACCCGTCTGTGATCATGATTGATCACGAGTTGATCTGTCATGACCCCAGCCAAGTCGGCGACTTCATCGAACAACTCTCGAAAAGTATCGTGCTAAACCAGTGTTGCATTGCTTAATAAGGTGCCACAGGCGAAGGGGGAGACGTACTCGTCTCAATTTAAATGTCCAGCATTGCTCTTTAGCCGTGATATTGCGAGGGTGTGGACGCCAATGAACATTGATATTAACGACTTCAGGCCCCCCCGCGCGTTTCGGGTCGATGTGTGCATGTTTCACTTGTTGCCTGACCGCTTCAGCAATCTTTGCAAGTTCCGGGTCCAAGTCTATCGTATCGGACGAGTCATCAAGGATGAAAGTGGGAGAGGGAGGTCGAGGTTGGATAGCGAGTGCTTGTCTAAAGATGCTATGTGAACAGAGGTCACGAGCGGCCAGAGGAGGACCACTAACCTGACGATGTTCATTGCACTTGCGCGCTGATGGGCGGGCAACTCCGGGGGTGGCGTGATCGATTTAGAACGACTCCTCTCTCGTCTGCGTTTATTAGGTGACGCATTATCCCGGGGGTTCTTGGATGTATGATCAATGATTTGGACATCATCGTCTTCACTGTCCGAGGACAGTCTGGATGGGAAGAATGAGGTTATGATAAAGACAAGAGATGGTCCCGGGACCTTGTCATATACAAGGTACAATCATGAGGGATGACTCAACGAGCGGCCCCCGAGACATAATGTGTTAGTATAATCAGATTCATCAACGTACATTCCAGCTACATCCGTCCCCTGCCAACGAGGGCGGTCGTTCTGCTTGATCGGCCTCTTCTTCTTCCGAAGCCGAGAGGATCCATCCCTTGGACCAACTGAGTCCCAGTCATCGTCGGATATTGTGAATGGGGTTGCTTCTGGCGAGAAATGAGTGTAATGCGGGGTGAGATGCGGTGGCGCTTACTTGCATCGGACTGCTCGAGCTGCTTCCAGTGTTGGGCTGTTCTTCCTTTGTTCTTGCGAAAGAGATCGTCTTCGTCGTTTATCGTGACGACTTGAGTTTCGCCGCTAGCGCTGACCGCTGGCTGTCTCGACACCAGACGCGGTCGTGGTCTTGGACGCGCCGACATTCGTTAATGACAACAACCCGTGCGAATTTCAGTCTGCCCGACTTGCCGGCCTCACATTGTCACACGCTACGTCACGTCACGCTACCCTCCATGTCCGACAAGGTCGTCTTCAAGAAATCCGCGTCGCGCCCAGCCCAGCGCGCGAGGGACGTCGACGTCGACCCCGACAGCGACGAACCATCTGCTACGAACGTACCCATTACACTCGCGTCAAAGCTCAAGTCAAAGGCAAAACGCGCACAACCAAAATCTCGACTAAGCTTCGGTGCTGATGACGAGGCAAGCGCATTGTAACCCAGCCCGAATCCACCCTGATGTATCCTGCGCCAGGCCACAGAGGAACCCGCATTTCAGATCAAAAAATCTAGCCTCAGCCGCAAACTTACTCTTGGTTTACATCCAGCGTGCGTGTTCGATCAACCAACCTTTATCCGTGTCCTGACCGGTTGTCTCAAGTTCCCTACCTACTACATTGGACCAGGCTACCATCAGCACTCACTCCAGTGGCGCGCCCATCTACGACCAAGCTTACCTCTCAGAGCTCAAAGCTAGCACATATTCTGTTCGACCGCCCTCCGGCAATGGCAGTTACGATGCGGATGCATCTGTAATTACAAACGAGAGTGCATTGGACTTGTCAGGACCCTCAGGCAACTATTTCCGTTCCTTGTCACGAGCTCTCGTGCTAATCTCACCTCAGAGACTACCGAAACCGTGATCCCTTCCCAATCAAGCATTGTAGCTGCAAAGGAACGACGAGAACGTCTGCGGCTCGGTACCGCGGAGCAAGATTACATCCAATTGTCTGTTACAAAACGGGCCGACATACCTCAGGGCCCTCATCCCGAAAGCCGCTTGATGCGAGAGGAGGATGAAGTAGGAGAAGGTGATGATGGTAGGTAAGATTTCTGCTATATGCCATCATTCCTGCTCAATCGTATCTTTCAGAGTATGCGGAATACACCAGTGCACAAGAGAGGATAGCGTTGGGGAAAAAGGCGCGCAAAGTTGAGGCCTCGAAACGCAGAGACACCATGAAGGAAATGATTACTGAAGTGTGAGTACATTTTTCCTTCCCCATACTTTGGTTGACATCGACCATCAGAGCAGATGAAGATGAAGAAACCCTTGAATGGGAGAGAGAACAACTGCGGAGGGGGGGTCATGACCCTGCAGCGGCTGCGCAGCCGACCCCAGTCAAGCAAAATTATACCGCTGCTCGAAGTATATCTATCATTATTTCTATTGTTCTTCTATTGATGCTTGTCCAGTCCCGCCTGCTACCGACATACCTGCCCTTGGTCCAGCCATCGAACGATTCCAGCAATCATTAACTTCGCTGTCCAATTCCCATGCGTCGAACACCGGTGCTATTACATCCCTCGAAGAACAACGTACCGAGCTTGATACGCGAGAGGCCGAACTGCGTTTAATGATCGCTACCACAGAGTCGAAAAGAAGCTGGTTCGCGGAATTCAAGGACTGGGTCGAGAGTGTTGCTACATTTCTTGATGAAAAGGTTGCGTTGTCTTTCTCAGCTTGCAGTAATGCTAACCTAACATTTGCAGTTCCCAAGGCTCGAGAAGCTGGAGGAGGAACATGTCTCAATACTGAAAGAAAGAACCGAGATGGTTGCGCAACGGCGCTGTGTCGACGACGAGGACGATCTCTCTATTCTATATGGCCCGGTCCCTAAACCCCCTGCTGAATCGGACATTGATGAATTACATCGCGTACCACCAGCGTCGAACTCTGTTGTACTTAGAAAGGGACGGCGCATGGCCAGATTAGCAAGGCGCGCTCGTCGACATGCTGCAAGAATGCTGTCGGACGTTGACGATCGCGAAGAAGGATACTCAACTGATTCATCACTGGTCCAGTCAGACGCTCTCGACTATCAGCAGGCCCTTGAAAGAATAACTGTGGACGGCAGAGATATACTATCTGATGTCCGATCTATCGAATTCAAGGAC
>JBBPLP010000970.1:0-10439 GCA_038089875.1 Fistulinella prunicolor
ACGTTTTCACAGTAATGTCATTTCATATTTTCAGGCAATAAAAATGTGAAGCAAAAATTTCATATTATCCATTCACATTTTCAATACTCTGTAAACGTCGTGAAAAATGTCATAATCCCCGGTGTGAAACGTCCGGCTTTCCATACCCCGCCACCCGACTTCCTCTTTCAGCCTCCCTCAGAGCAAGGCGACCATCCTGTACAGGTACCACCCAACGAGTAACAGCACCGAGAAGAGGAGGACATACATGAACTTGCTGAATGATATGCATGCACTCGGGTGGGACCTCTGCAAGTAATCTCTTTTCACGTGGATCTTTCTGCTCGGGCGGGCTCTCTGAAATTGGTGCTGGCTTGGCGGATGTAGGTGGAGGCTTGTACGATGTACAGACACCAAGCTCTCACGTTCCGCATCATGTCAAGGCTATGGTGTCCACATTATAATCTAAGGGCACACACGAGTTGACTTTGCTAACGTACAACAAACTTCGGTTCTTATTTCTATCGTGCGTAGGCTCTAGGTATTGTACAGGTTCTAATTTCTCTTCAACAATGACCGCCCGGTCATCTCTGGAGGAAAGGAAACACATCAGCCAGGATGAATTCAGACATTGACCGTTGACACTCACCCTCAGGCTGCGGGAGCCCCAAAATCGCAAGCACGGTCGGCGCAACATCCGCCAGCGCTCCCGCTTCCTCCGGCGATGTCGCACCTTCTTCATCCTGGATAAACTCGAGGTCCTTGCCAGTCATAATGAATGGGACCTTGTTTGTAGTATGCGCCGTGTGCGGTGCTCCCGTCTCTGGATTCACCATCTGTTCCGCGTTGCCATGGTCAGCCGTGATAAGTAAAACATATCCTGCCTTCTCGCATGCTTCGTAGATCGTTCCGACAGCCTTGTCCGTTGCTGTGACGGCTGTGACGGCGGCATCGTACACACCCGTATGCCCTACCATGTCAGGAGGCGCAAAGTTGCACATAACGAATTCGTGTTCCTGGCTCGAAACCACTTCGGCAACTTTGTCAGCTACCTCTTGGGCGCTCATTTGGGGCTGTAAGTCGTATGTCGCAACTTTGGGAGATGCAATCATATGCCGTTCTTCCTTGGGAAATTGTTTCTCAACGCCGCCGTTGAAAAAGAAGGTGACGTGGGCATATTTCTCTGTCTCGGCAATATGAGCTTGGGAAAGGTCATGCTTGGAAAGCCATTCTGCGAGCACGTTCGTCATCTCCTGTGGCGGAAAAGCTACCGGGAATGGGAATTCTGCGTTATAGCGGGACATTGTCGTAATGTGCTGCTCTGAGATTAGTCACTGGTCAAGCGACGGTGAGGGAGGACCTTACAAGATCTTTGGGAATGTTCACTTCCACAGGCTTGTCTGGTAGCCCGATGACGCTCGCAATCTCACGCATGCGATCAGAGCGATAGTTGAAGAAGAATAAAGTGTCTCCTTCCTTGATGCGTCCGTCGGAACCATTGACAATGATGGGCTTCAGAAACTCGTCTGTTTCCTTGTTGTCATACCTCTCCTGGATGGTCTTGAGTACGTCATCTGTCTTTTCGCCCGTGCCATCAACGAGGCCCTCGACGGCAACCTTGATACGTTCCCAGCGCTTGTCCCGATCCATAGCATAGTAACGGCCGACTACAGTAGCCAGCTCTCCGTAGGATTCAGACTTGATGAAAGAAAGCAAGTCCTCGGCATAGCCCTTCGCTGAGGTTGGTGCAGTATCACGCCCGTCGCCAAAGAAGTGAACATAGGTGTGAGGCACGCCAGA
Source organism: Fistulinella prunicolor (assembly GCA_038089875.1). Taxonomy (NCBI): domain Eukaryota; kingdom Fungi; phylum Basidiomycota; class Agaricomycetes; order Boletales; family Boletaceae; genus Fistulinella; species Fistulinella prunicolor. Next base: position 1,780 of record JBBPLP010000970.1, read on the forward strand.
TTCTTTGGCGGTCTCCAGCAGTGCTTTGAGATGACGAATGTGGGAGTGAACACCACCATCTGAGACCTTGCAAGCGCAGCGTCAATGACTGCAACGCGGACCATATGCTTGTATGCGTACCAAGCCGAGTAAATGTAAGCGTCCGTTGCCCTCCTTAGCGCGCTTCGTACTCTCGAGGATCATCTTGTTCTGGTGAAACTGTCTCTTTGCGATCGACACATCGATCCGAACAATATCCTGCCAAACAATCCGGCCAGCACCGATGTTAAGGTGTCTATTCAGGATCGTCGTATCCACAGGAGTATCAGAGATCGGGGGTAAATGCGCTGTACAAGCCCGTATCAAAATGAACGTACCCAACCTCTGAGTTCCCCATGAGACCATCATTCAGCCCGACGGCGTTCCCGTGTGCTAAGAGTGTGCGGTATGTATGTCTCTTAGCGATGGTATCCATGTTGGTGGTATCAGCAGCTTCGATAGCGTCTCCTTTTGTACCCTTGTTGGGGGCGATTCCCCAGCCATCGTGAACACTTTCGAATGAAAGATTACGGTGAGCCTCGGAGAAGATGACCGAAGCGAGTGGACGCACATGAGGCAAACTTTGTTCTTGACTTCCGCCATGAGGACGATGGGGTGGAAAGGGCTTATAGAAGAGGAGGGATTGGTGTTAAAAAGCGGTTATCTAGGCTATCCGAATAGCTTTGAATTGCAGTACGGAGACGCTCGGAGGGACGATGGCGTGAACTACCGTAGGCGTTAGAGCGAGAGAAACGAAGTGCGATAAGATAAATAATTCGGATCATGTAAAACTGAATTCTATTCGTTTCTTGCCACAAAATTCCCCAGCTGCTGGTATGGGTATTTTATAGTATGAGTACTTCTGCATGTCGGCTTCTTTGTAAAAGAAAAGAGTCCATGCGAATCAAAGACTCGTTATGTTTGCTCCGCGTCGGATAGACACTAGAAAAATAATAACAAGTCTTAAGTAGAACTATAAGGCGGTTCTACCCAAATATGATTTCCCCTCCACAATCGAAGTTCCTGACAATCTGGAATGATCAGAGAGCGCGAGGTAGATCCTAAATGCTCTTCGAGCCATGAATGTACGCCGTGACTGAATCCGTTCCAACTCGTTGGAGACTCAACTTTCGTCCTCCCCTGGGTCAACGTCATCGAGCCCTGCTGCATCCCTCCTCAATTCTTGAGCCTCGTCGGGCACGAAATCCATTTGTTCCTCTTCCTCGGTTTCGTAGGATTCAACTGCGTCATCGACTTCATCTACCATCTCTGAGTCGTAGTCTCTGCCACCCCCTCCTTCGCCCACATCCTCATTTTCTGCTGCTGGTACGCTCATGTTGACATCCTCGGTCATATGTGATACCGTGGATGGGACAGTTGGCCGAGGCTGAGTGGTGAATGGAGGGGGCAAAGTGGCCTTGGCTTTCCCTTTTGACCGTGAAGCTGACGATACACTTTCGCCTTCCTTTGATTTCCCCTTGCTTGAACTACTACTGACGACGCCACTCTTTCGATTTTTGTCTCCTTTCGCGTTGTCCCTGTAGACTTTCCGGAAATTGAGAGACGTCATACAGCAAGAATGAATACAAGTTACTCTGAAGTTCATTCTGTAGCGGGTCCACCAGGTCCCCGAACTCGATCATTTCCAACGCTTTGAGCACATCGGAGGCAGAAATACTCTTGTGCTGTTTTGAGAGAGCCACATCGTGTGCGCTAATGTGATCACAGTCAATGGCGCACAGTTTTAAAAGCCTCAGCCTCACGTTGCGGCTAACGGAACCTGACATGAGCTATTGGTAGGACTAGCACTAGACAACGCTCACCTAGATAGTTGATGAATACAGTTGACCCTTTCACCAAAGAGAGTACGGTCTCTTTCTGCAATTTGGCGGTGTCTGGTATCTAAGAGACACGTGAGATCATTATCAAGAAATGGATCTGAAACCGTACGGCTGATTTTGCGATCTTGGTGACTAGACTTTTTGGCAGCTCAAAGTTCTCAATCCCTTCTGAGACGAGATCCTGTTGAGCTTGAGCGGAGATTGGACCTCCGCCTGCATCCTTGCGCGGCATTGTATCACGTCGATGTCAAATGGTGCCACCAGTACGAGAATACGGGAATGAGCCTGCAGGGTTCCCTCAGTAGGACAGAGCGAAATAAAGCGATCACGTGATATGCGAGAATACACACGGATTGAAATTCACTGCCCTCGAGTTGCGCATCGCCGGTTTGAACGACAGTTATCGTATCCAGAGCTATTACGCCTGATACTAGTACTCTCGTCAGTTAGAGACAGTCAATGTAGGTGATGGCTCACTGCATGCTCTTAGATAAATATCGACATTCGTCTGACTTTCTTTGGGTTTTAGACACGGTGCAAGAGTGATGTTTCGCAGAGAACTCTATCTCCTGCTTTGGCTTTCCCTTATTCACTGCGTAGGGATATACTTGTTCACCAAGGGGTTTCTCTTGAGCCGGCTATCCCTTCCAGACCGAAACGAATGTGCTCTTGATGGCTGCACCTCTCTAGCGACACACAAAAGAGCCGTCATACTGGTCATCGACGCCCTTCGCTTTGATTTCATTTCTAGCCACCCCCCAGAACCTCCCTCGCCGTACCATCATAATATCCTCACTCTTCCACGGGAACTCACAGCTGCACACCCACGACACTCCTTCATATTCAATGCTCATGCCGACCCGCCAACTACAACGCTCCAACGCATCAAGGGACTCACCACTGGCTCACTTCCAACGTTCGTTGATGTCGGAGAGAGCTTTGGAGGTTCGGCGATCGATGAAGATTCACTACTGCACCAACTCGCAGCCGCCGGTCGGAAGGTCAGCTAGGCAACTCTCCTCTATTTTCTGCTCTACATACGCCTGAAAGGTTGCTCTTGTAGGCGATGATACATGGATGACACTCTTCCCTGACATCCTCGATCATAATATGTCCTCTCCCTTTGATTCGTTCAATGTTGAAGACCTTCACACGGTCGACGAAGGCGTCATTTCGAATCTCTTACCTATGGTGAAATATAATTCGCACTCTTGGGGTCTTGCGATTGGTCACTGCCTAGGTGTCGACCATGTTGGTCACCGCGTTGGCCCTGAGCATCCAATCATGAAGGCGAAGTTAGAACAAATGAACGACTTTCTCTCCGAACTCGTCATGGCCATTGACGAAGATACACTGTTAGTTTTGCTTGGAGATCACGGTATGGACCGCGCAGGAAACCATGGAGGTGATAGTATTCTGGAGACGATGTCCGCCGTTTGGATTTATAGCAAAGGTGCAGCATTATCGCAGGGGTCGACACCGTTACCAAGCAGCCTTGTTCCTACCACCGTATTCCCTGGAGGGGCTGTTCCTCATCGATCTATTCAACAAATTGACCTTGTTCCGACAATATCGCTCCTCCTTGGCCTCCCCATTCCCTTCAACAACCTCGGGAGCATTATCCCAGAACTTTTCGACCGCGGAATGAACAGGGCAGGGGTCCTGAATGCCCTCGAACTCAACGCGAACCAGATCAAAAAATATCTAGACATGTATCGTGCTAGTCGGTCTGGTCGTGAGCTTGACGGATATTGGTCACAACTTTCGGAGAGTTGGATTGCAACACAAACTGCCTCGTCCGAGGACTCACTCCCCGCTCTGTGGGAGTTTTCTCGCCTCTCAGTATCGGTGTGCCGGACTCTTTGGGCACGATTCAATCTTCCCCTAATCGGCGCCGGTCTTACCATTACAATCCTCAGCATTGTCGCCACATATTGCATATACCGTTCACTTAGCGATGACGCCCCTAATTCGGAGAAACGTCTTGGGATGGCGTTTTCTAATGCCTTCAAAGCCGGCGCTGTCGGGCTGGTGTTCGGGAGTATTGTCTATCTTCCCCTGCAGAGTTTGTTGGAAGGTGTTCGCCTCCATCACGCTTGCTTCTTCGGGAGTGCCTTTCTATCCACACTCGCGTTCACACTTTCGTACTGCCCCACCCCTTGTCGCGAAGACTTGACCTCCGCCGCTATCATTCCTGTCCTTCATGCACTATGTTTCGCTTCCAATTCTTTCACTGTCTGGGAAGACCGTATCGTACTCTTCCTCCTTATTACATCACTTGTTCCGGCTTTCCTGTCCGGATTCACTGCGCCAACACCTCGCCTTCGGTACCGTATCCTTGGATTCTCTGCGGTCTTTGCGGCCGCCGTCAGACTCATGGCAGTTAGCACCACATGCAGAGAGGAACAGCATCCTTACTGCACCGTGACATTCTACGTCTCGCCTATTTCGTCTGCTCCTCCGATTCTAGCCTTGTTCATCGCACCTGGATTAGCCTTATGCCTCCCATTCGTCATTAGACGTATTCTCGGCATCTCGAAATCGGAAAAGGGCTTGGCTGGGGTATTCTTTCCCTGGGTGCTTACGTCTGCTTTGCTTGCCGGAACTGGCTTTTGGACCTTGGAATGGGCGCACTCGACGGAGTTCTTCGGAGATGGCGTAAATAGTTTGTTCCGTCTGACACGGACGATGTTGGCCAGAGGATGCGTTGCGGCAATCGTGTTCGGAGGCATCTCGTTATGGTGGACTTCACCTGTTTGTCTCGAGGTTAACACCAAGGACCGCTCCGAGGACACTCCAACATCCCAGAACCGGGAGGAACGAAAGGCAAAAGTGACCGTACTCGGGTTTGCTAACGCGTTTGGGTCACCTTACCTCGTGTTCTGGACAATCTTCCTGAGTGTTGTCTGGCTATGCACACAGCTTACTGGACAGGTGGTTTTGGGGCTTGCGACTGTGGCGCTATTGGCACATCTTGAAGTTGTCGATAGTGTACGGGACGTCCACGGGCTCAGAGATGCGTTCGCATCACGCAAGTCAACGACGGCTTTGGACCTTAACGCACTCAAGCGAGAGCTCTCATTCTCGGAAGTAGTCCCTCTTGCGCTTCTGGCAGTTCACACATTCCACGGGACGGGGCACCAGCCCACGATACCTTCCATACAATGGAAGACGGCCTTTATCTTCACTTCTACAGTTTCTGTTCCCATGTCGCAGTTAACGGTCATCACCAACACGTTCGGGCCTCATTTCTTAATGGGCCTTGCCTCACCCCTCCTTTCACTCTGGAATCTCCCACCATTGCCTTCACCACGGGGCCTGACGACTTCCTCGCTGCGTGCGTGCCTCTGTATCATGATGTATTTTGTAATTCTTCTATTGGGAAGTGCTACGAGCGCCACCGTACTAAGGAGACACCTCATGGTCTGGAAAATCTTCGCGCCGAGGTACATATTTGCTGCGATCTCGCTTATCGCAATCGATGTAGGCGTGGTCGTTGGGGCTGGGTTAGGGGTGGGTAGGGTCCGAGAACGGATAGAAAAAATATTCGAGGGAATAGCTTGACCTATTTATCGCTCTTCTCGATGCCACATCAAATAGACGCTCAAATTCTATGTAGTTACTTGGATCACTTGCTTTGCGTGATTGATATCCTAACTCATTTGCCACGAGTTACGACAGTAACGTCGATAAGGTCACCAAGTGAAACATGCCCTTGTTTCCCTTCCCGCACCCTGGAGAAAGCTGACAAGGACTCCTCGGAGCTGCCGCGGAAACACCATTGTCATTACATACACAGATTTTTAGGGTCCCCCGATGAGCCGTTGCGGAGTGCCTGGCTTCCCCCCACTTTATAATCGTCTCCTTCGTCCTCGCCCTCGTCGTCTGCCAACTCTTCATCCTCGCAAGGCTCATCGTCTCAGCGGACACGCTTCACTACCCGACGTGCACACGCTACAAGGATGTGCACCACAACGACGATGAGCCTCCAGCTTCCGGACCTCCTGTCCTTCTGCAGTACCTTCGAGCTGCGGACCAACAAACACTGCAGAGGGGTCTCGCAGGCTTCTGAGAAGTGGCTACTCGAATCCGGCGTCGCGCTGTCCTCCATGGCATGGAGCGCAGCGAAGCCGGGGCTGCTCGCGGGGGCGTGCCATCCCAGCGCGGACGCAACGCAGCTCCAGTTCGTCACCGATTTCCTCAGTCTGCTGCTGCACGACCGGGAACAGCCTTCCGTCGTCGGGTCTGGCGCTGGACGCGTTCCCTCGCGATCGGGCGATGCCGATCCATTCATGCTGTGAGTTGGTTACCGTTCCGTCGCGATGATCTCACTTTAATTGATGCGGCATGCGCGCTCATTTTTCTCTTGCACCGAACTACGAATATCAACATACTCACGCACCATCTCACCACCTTGCCCTCCGTTTTTATTTTTCTTTGGTTTCTCAAAAAGTCTCTCGGGTCGGTTATCACGTGTGGCTTACAAACACCCACGATGGTACATGCAGTTCGTCAAATCTCAACGATGTTACCTTGAAGCGAGACACCAACTTTCCATCAATGCCGTACAGGGCGTTGTCCCGGATCTCGAATCTTATATCGAACAACGACGCGACGCGTCTGGACTGCGGATGGCGCTCGATATGGTTCAGTATGCCGGGGACATCAACGTTCCCGACACGTTGCTAGGAGACACGCTGTTTGGGCGACTTCATGATCATGCGTGCGATATCGCTGCTTGGTCTGAGGTAGGTGTTCCCTTTGTTTGTTGTCCTACTTGGATACGCGCGTAGTGGGGTAGGGTTGCTGACGGCTTGCCCCACCCCTTTCCCCCTAAGGATATTGTATCATGTGCCAAGGGTATGCATCCGAACCTCGAGGCCAGTATCAATATTGTCACCATCCTCATGAGGGAGCAAAACGTGCCGCTGGAGTGCGCCTTGTCCACAGCGGGGATGCTCGTCAAGCAGAGTGTGGATGCATTCGTCGCCACGGAGGAAGCTCTTTTTTCGGTGCCCGAATTCGCCGCTGATCACGAGGTACAACGATACGTCCGCGGATTGCGGGACTGGATTGCCGGTTTCGTCAACTGGTTGTACGAGACGCGGCTTTTTCTGGGCGAGAAAGGAAACGAGGTGAGAGCGTTTGGATGGGTGTTCATTCCCGTCTTGCCCTGAGGGCATGAGACCATGCCCGAGGACATTCTTGGATGCAATGCATCATTTTCCTTCTTCACCACGTTTAGTAAAAGAGAACTAGAAGGAGATGACAAACTAATTGTATTGGGACAGTACAACTTACACAGCGCTATTTATTTCATCGCACTATTTATTGTCGCCGACACCAAATTTTCGCTACGAACCGTTTTTTTCGTCTTCCCCTGTTCGCTTGTGTTGTGGACTATGTAGTAGTTTGTAGGATTAGGGCACGTAGACATATCAATGCGCCAGTGGCCATTCCCTTCCCAAGAAAATGGAAGTGGAGTACGACTTTTGCCAAAAACAAATTAGATGACTTATCTTACCCAGGTCACCTAAGCCGGTACACATATTCCCCAAAGTCGAAAGAAAAAGAAAGAAAATCGGGTATCGTCCGAGTCGCGTCCGAGTGTCATTTTCCTGCAACGGATTCGACACTAGCTCGGCAACTGATTGGCGAAACCGAAGTTCCTTCCCGGGGCAATGTATCCCAGCTGGAGGAAATAAAACGAGTCAGATAAGATTCCAGCGCAAGATTTACGCATGCACATTTACCACATGTGACTTTTTTGAGGCATATGACCCAATCTTGCGGTCAAGGAATAGAAGAAACGCTCCCAAAGATGCCAAATTAGTAGGCTGTCTGTCCGTAACTGAAAGGTGGTGCAAGACAGCTTTCCCCACTGAATCGGCTTGTCCAGAGGGTATCCATGCGCCCGAACCCCGTTTCTTGATGAAGGCTGCGGTGAGCTTAGTCTCCTGGTCTCTCCAAAGAGTAAAAAAGCATGCAGTCTGGACAATCCCACGGAATGTCGACGGATATCGCGAGTGGTGGGTACTACAGCGGATTGTGAGAGTGTGAAAAGGTCATCGGCACGGTTCACGCGGATCGGTTGGCGTAACCCGTCCCGATGATGCTTTCAAGACTTTGGCTTGCAGAGGTTCATGTGAAGTCGTTCATGATGCCTAACTGCCAATCATATCGTCAGCAAACGGCTACCGTGTTACATCAATCCAACATCCGCAATGGTGTGCAGTGGTGACAGTCAGAATGCCCACTGTTGCCTGACTTGGTAGACCGGTTGGCATTCATTCGGAGACAAGCGGGTATCGCTCCCTTAGTAGTTGTCTAGCAGAAGCCAAGGGTAACTGTAGAAGTCTCATATAGCCTGCGTTCGCCACGTAGCGATGGATGTAGTAAATGAGAGAAGCGACCAGGTATGCATAAAAGTTGCGAGGTGCCAACAGAACGAGATGCCGGTGTGGGCGAAAACGGAGTAGGTCGTGGAGGAACGGAGTGCAACAAGACATGGCTTAGGGTCAGTGGGTGGTTTCGTCGCGATCCGCAAGATTCATCGACACTGGGTAGTAAAAGCGATACCCGCGCACTACACTAGAATTGTACTCCAAGTAATGAGTTCAACGTAGTTTCCATCCTTTCATTCGAATGGCAGCTCAAAGTTTCGGCCGAGATACAGAATGTTCCCACGCCGGCTTAATACTTATCAGATTAAGTACTAGTTCGCCAGCGTTTTAACTTCTCGTCTCAGACTCGGCTCATCGTGCTCGCTCCGGTCAACCCGCTCCTTCCTGCCATTCACTC
>JBBPLP010000971.1:0-10436 GCA_038089875.1 Fistulinella prunicolor
AGTGCGCGTGGGATCAAGGAGTGGTTCATCCGATTCTCGGTGTGAACGCGTTCCGCCATATGGCTTTATGGTTTCGTGCGAGCTGTACCGACGTTAAGGGAGCGTGGGTTAGTTTTATTTGTACATAGCATTGCCGATATCGTCCTTGGCTTAAGACTACTTCTTTGGCGATAGCCTCCAAGGATCGGCAAGTCCGTTGCTCAAACTCAGGAGCACATCCCAAAATGAGTCGGGAAAGTTACTAGAGAACGCTATGGACAGACTCCTGGCAGTGTCGTATATGCTGATCTTGAACTAAGTACGACCTACGTCAAGTATTTCGCAGTCGGTACGCCACCTCTTCTCCGTTGTCGTTTATGTACTTAAACCGCCTCAATTTATTCAGGATACTGTTTCGGGGGCTCCGTACGTGTCTGCCCTCGCAAATGATGCGACGTGAACTGAGCACGTCACCATTACAATATCCCCGATTTGCGCACTTTAGCTTCTCTCTAGGATGCTGTGACGCAATAGATCAAGTCGAACATCTTCAACGGGAATTGTGTTGGTTAGTGAACCAGGTTTATATCAAAATCGGTTATTTTAGCGCCTGTTGTCTTGTCTCTAAGCAGGTTTACATCTCTTGCCCACGCATCAGCTCAAAACACATCCTAGACACTGACATGGTCTTCCCCACCAATGGGCGTCGTCAGGTGGAAGGTATCATTGTCAATACCAAGGCGTGCTATTACTTCCAAATCTTCGGTGGTGGTCCTGCCGACGCTAATCAACGTCTTCCATCTTTTTCTTACGATGCCCACCTCTATTCACTCTGAGCTACTCTCCTCAGATTACGCCAAGGAGGATTGCGCACGCAGATTCTTGCATGGTTTGACATGTTCCCCGCATAGCCGTTACCCCGGCACTTGGAAGGATAAGGATTTCATTATCTGAATGTATGATCACCGTGTTGCTGACTGTAAGGCACTTGGTTAAAACCGGGCGACCTGACTCAGCACTATCGGAGGCGGTTGCCTGTGTTATTCTGATACACAATCGACCATATCTGGCGGCGTATCTCAATAGGTGGCGACTTCAGGCGGCGAGTTCCCTGTCCATCCGGGTATTACGGGCATCGTGGGATACGATCGTCGAGGTTAAAACGGCGGACTACTATTGCTAGCTTGTCAAACGCCTCTATCTCCATGTCAACTACACTCGCAGGTTCCCTGACCTCGTGTTGCTGGACGACTGTCCAACACACAGGTACTCCTACAGGACGCGTTGAATCCTTTGGCGGACTCGAGACCTACATCGCCGAACCACCTGCTGGTGCGGTGCCAGGACCACAAAAGAACGTTCTCTTGTTCCTCTCAGATGTATGGGGTTCTCTGTACATCAACAACAAACTGTTGCAGGACTATTTCGCCACGTGTGGTACGTCTCTGATCGTAACTATCTTGTTCAGTATCGCGACGTTGAAGGTACTTTGGGCGCGTGTGCGAAACTCAGGCTTCACCGTGCTCGGACCAGACTATTTTTTTGGGTCGTACGTCCAGGACTTGCCGGCGGGGGCCGACAGGGAACGATGGTGGAATGGGAAACTTATCATCGCGAAGGAGGTCTTCCCAAAATGGTTCAACGCCGTCAAAGAGACGTACGGTAGGCCTTCCTCTCAGGAAATCCCATCCTTTGTCCCGATGCTCGTTCTCGCATATTTTGTTCGTAGGTACTGAGACGACAAAGTATACTGCAGTCGGTACGCGTCCGATCATTCTGTCTCGTTGAATTATGGAAGCATGCTGAACACATGCCTACAGGTTACTGCTTTGGTGCGCCATTTGTGATGGATCTAGCTGCCGAGGGATCCATCATTGCAGGTAACATGTTCCGTCTCATGCCCCCTATGTTCCACTCAGCGACCTCCTTACAGGGGCGCTCGCCCACCCTGCTTTCCTCGAAGAAAGCCATTTCGAGAAGCTCAACCGTACGTTACATTCCATCCATCCACTCTCTCGTTGTGCGTGGCTCATACCAGCACCATCGCGACAGGACCCCTCCTTCTGTCTTGTTCGGGTGAGCGTTCAAAAACTGTGACACACAAGTTTGATTAGTTGACTCCCTCACTTCGTGGCGAGACAGAGGTCGATTCGACCTTCCCGCTCGAGGCGCGGCGACGTGCCGAGGACATCTTGGTGCGCAACAAATCCAACTACTTTTTCCAAGTGTTCTCGGGCGTCGAGCACGGGTTTGCTGTGCGCGGTAACCCGGACGTTCCCGATCAGCGTGCGTGTCTCTTCACGTCTTGGCTATCCGTGATAGTCAGACCGGTATCCATTTCTGTTTTAGGTTGGGCAAAAGAGGAAAGCGCACGCGGAATCAAGGAGTGGTTCATCCGATTCTCGGCGTGAACGTGTGCTGCGAGATAGCTTCATGATTTCATACGAGCCGTGCGAATGGCTGAGAGAGATAGGCATATTGTCAGGTGTATTTGTAGTCCAGAGACCAGATGTGAATGTGATGTATATAGTGGCATAGCTGTTGCGTTCGATGTACTTTCCATTGAGCCATTGGTCGTGACGAGAATCAAAAGGAGCGCCTTGGATCTGAAAGGTGTACCAGGGTGGGATATGTGACGGCGCTTGATAGACGAGTCATCATAAAAAGGAAATAGGATGCGATGTGATGGGTTTTGAGATGAAAGGAGGAAACGCGGCCAGATCAAGGAGCGGGTCACGAGGTGCGGGGCAGGTGAGCCCAAGTGACCCAGCTAGTACGATATCCAGAGCGCCAGAAAGTACAGAGAAGCCGTGGTGGCAGAAATTAGAAAGAGCGAATATTGAAGGACGGTTGGGCCTCCTGCCAAATGGCCAGACGCGGGCGAGCGGAACGGGGTGACGTCTCTTTCGAGGATGAAAGAGCACCATGCTCCAGGGAGAGATGCTTCATCACCGCCACCGTCATGTCCAACGTCCTTCCAGAGTTATAAGCATCAGTACAAACGCGGAGCGAACGAGAGGTATGTAGTCCACCGCCTCGACAAACCAAACCAGCGTGTTCCTCCGCATATAGTATTTCATGCCAATAACATGGACGTGCCCCGATAAGCAACGGGAGATGGGGTCTCATCTCCTCTTATATGAAATGGAGTTAGTTTGAAGTTTAGAGGGGGGCCATCAGGTTGGACTCGTTGAAATGAAGGTTGAATATTGGACGTTGGGCCTTACAAGTAATCTTCAGATTTGAACACTATGTCCTTGATATGAAACACCCTCGGCGTAACCAGTTTGTAACTAGAATGACAAATAGGAGAGGGGAGGAGGGCATATGAGGTGATGGAGAAATACGAACTCGAGGGGACAGTGCAACTTTGAGGGTTGATATCTGCTGAAACCAAATGGGAATGCATCAGAAATAGACGACATGGCTATCGCCCTATCGAGGCCAGGGGCAAACACTTCTCTCAGATCGCAGGATATGCACTACTACATGCGCTGTCAGAGTTTGCGGACGACAAACTACTGACGTTTCGGGCGCTACGTGGGCCCCGGGCCTGGGAGCATTCCAAGTCGGTGTTTCAGAAGCGCTGAGCGACAATCCGGAGTCTGGAGCCCCACTGTAAATTAGATTCAGAATTCGCTGTATTGTATTGAAGTAAGGAATGGAATCTGACGTGAATGTGGCCTTGAGTCCCTAAGCCGCGTGAAACACTGCTGGTCCCCTTGTCGTCGGGTTTTAACTTGACGTTGTAATTCAACTTGAGAAAACATCGACGCTAGTCTTCGGCTAGAGTCGGTTGTCGAGTCCGGGAGTTCGACGTTGCTGTGCCACATGCCAAATTGCCTTGACTGCCAGCATTTCACTGCGAGCGCTTGGCTGCAACGGGTTGTCGAAAACTACAACTCCAGTTCGAAGAGGGGATCGTGAACCCGGCTTGCGGAGGAGTCGTGAAAATAACCAGGTCCAAATCTCTCGATGAGGTACGTCGCAAGGTCAGGTGCGGCGTTGCGTATGGATTTAGGCCCTTTTTTCTCACCTCTTATCAGACTACACCGCCCAGAGACTGAACGACCATACGGTATTGATAGCAACATTTTAATCTGCTCGCACGAGCACGTCAAGTACTCTTCTCGGTTCAACCAAGCCAAACCAAGTCTGTTCGGTTCGCTGGAGATGGTCAATGTCATCGTTGCTCGCACATACGTGGATATGCAAACTTATCCCTCTATCGCTTGTCATTTTGACATGTGTGCAGATAGGACGTTGACACTGCGTCGAAATAAGTCGTGCCGGTTGCACCGCATGATGCATTTCCATTCCCGATACTTATACACCGGCATCGGTGCTTCTCTTTCTCCGCTCAGTTCACTTTTATTCGCTTCCCACCCCCCGTCCCGTCCCATCCTCTTCCGCCCCTCGACATGTTCAAGACCGGCAGCCAAGAGTCTTACGACAGGGAAAAAACTATCCCTACTGCCATCATCGAGGGGTACTCGGCTGAGGATGCGCCAGACGAGGTCATCGCAAAGCGTTTCCGTGCTTTCGGGCCCATTCTCTCCAGACTCTTCGACAGTGGTGTTGAAGCAAGGGGGGTAGAGCCTGTCCCAGAACACCAGAGGGAATCCAAAAACATCTGGAACAAGTACGTTTCTTGTATATTCTGATCTTGTCGTATCCCTCAACTTCTGTTACAGTCTGTTGATGTGGTGGTATGTCCACTTGATCTATCTTGTTTTGTACCCTATCAATTAGTTAACAGGTCGGTTAACATGGTACTTACGACGATACCTGTGGGTGTCCTAGGTCAATACGCGTTCACTCTCACTCTATCGTGGGTTTCCATTCATCCACATCGACTTGTTCTTAGACGCAGTCCAGTCATACAGTCGCGACGCTCCTTTGCTTTGGTGCTCTCGGTAGTGTAGCAACGGCCTTTATTGCCACTCTCGGCCCGCAAACTGGCATGCGCACCATGATCATCACCCGCTATAGTTCAGGATACATAGGCGGCACTTTTTATTCTGTCCTAAATATCCTTACCCAGTACGTCTTTTGTATGCTTGTCTTCTGCCTGGCTAAGAATCGACATTTAGGCTTGGCTTTGCCACGACAGCTGTTATCCTTGGTGGACAGACACTTGCTTCGATCAATCCAAACACACTCCCACTTGTCGTTGGCATCATCATCATCGGCATTTGCTGTCTCATTCCCTGTTTCGTCGGATATGATATGGTCCACGTTTACGAACGCTACGCCTGGATCGTCACATTTTTTATCATGTGCTGCCTGTATGGGCTCGGTAGCAAAGCCGGATATGATGTGAACGCCCAAAAGGCACTGGAAGATACGGGAAGAGCACTTAGCGCCGACATTCTTGGCTTTGGCGCAATCATCTTTGGAACGGTCGCAGGCTGGGCGCCGGTCGCTGCTGATTATAATTGTCGCCTACCGTCCGATACCAACCCCTGGCGTGTTTTCATATTGACATTTTGGGGATTGTACCTTCCGATAGTCTTCAGCGTGACAGTAGGTGCTACGCTGATGACAATCACGGATCCTGTCTACGTGGCTGCTTTCGGTACAGGTGGGGATACCGGTGCATTGATTGCTCAGGTATTGTCACCTTGGGGAGGCGGAGGGAAGTTTCTTTTGGTATTGTTGGCGCTTAGTGCGGTGTACGTCTTTCTCCTCTGGGTCGAAATCTATTCTTGTTCTCACGTGCCCGCACAATAGTTCAAACAACATTCCCAACACATATTCCGCAGCACTCTCCATTCAAGCCCTGGGGCGTCCCTTTGCCATGGTACCCCGTTTTCTCTGGGTGATCTTCGTTTTCGTTATCTACACCATCGCTGGTGTTGCTGGGCGAGAGCATTTTAGTGCTATCCTCACAAATTTTTTGTCCATATTAAGTTATTGGACAGCATTCTTCATCGTCATTGTCGCGGAGGAACATTTCCTATTCCGACGGAAAGGAGGCCGTCTGGGAGGGTATAACTTCGCAGATTGGGATAAACCTTCCAAGTGCGTGCCTATTTGCTTTTCGTAACTGTCATCGTGGCATCCTGATATGCTGTCTGACTTTTGTGTCCTTCTCATTCGTAGACTTCCGATGGGCATTGCGGGTATCTCGGCGTGCTGTTTCGGAATAGTCGGAGCAGTAGTCGGCATGTCGCAAGTATGGTACACAGGGCCGATCGGGAAAATGGCTGGCGCGACGTTTGGTGCCGATCTTGGATTCGAGGTACTGTACTTTTCCTCTGTTCGTCAATACTGGTCCCATCACTGATACAATTTCTTTTCCTCTCTTTGATGGCATCCGTAGCTTGCAGCTGGTTTTGCAGCGGTGACATTCCCGCCTTTGCGATGGTTGGAGATTCGCTTCACAGGGCGATGAGCCATGGTGTAGGATTCGTCTCTGATATCTGTGGTGCCAGGTGGACCGTGTATGCATTCATATAACCTATACTAATACTGAAGGCGAGACGTCCTTTTTTTGATTGAGAAAAGGATGTGGCCACCAATGCAAGTTGTGTGGGAGATTTTGAAGGTGACTATTTCTGCACAGATATTCTGAGCAATCCGGTGGTTCGAGCGCCGTGCACGCCTCTGGCTGTTACAGACAGGACTGTTGTGGTTTATTAGACAGCCCTCTAATAGCTCACGTGCAAAGCGCTAGCACTTGAAGATGAAGTTGCTCCGGTTTTCACATGGACAGTCTGAGCATACCTTGAATCAAGCTTAGTCGGTCGACGAGCAAGTTTCAGGACGTAGGACGGCTCAATCGATTTCAATTCTTGACTGCCGGCTTGTCCCTCGGGAAGTCGAGGTTTGTGGTGAATAGAGTGGGTTACCTTTTCGCTTACAAACGAGCTGTGGACTTGTCAAATCTCCGCGCAGCCTGCCAGTTCATGGCTATCAATCAATAGCCACCGGGCCGCTTCAGTTCGCTAGCCTGCGGTGAATATACCGCGACTCCGAGTGGCTCATCCATAACATTGCGATCGACTCGCCTGTGAGTATAGATAGGAACGAAGAAGTCCTGGAGTCTCTTGCTATGGCTGGTTTCAGTTATAAGTGGCATCATGTCACGCTCGGACCCCTTCGGTCAGCCAACCGGTTGGCACGGCTCGCAGGTCCTGATGCGGAAAGATTAAATCTGCACGGTCTCTGGCCCCATGCGCATCTCTGGAATGAATTTCAGTCTGCAGTCCGCACAACTGAGTGGAGTTGGCCGTCAGCACAGCCCAACTGATCCGACGGTTTGACGACAAGTACCTGTATCATCGAGGCGAGATGACCAAACACACTATCATAAACATGCCGGCATTTTTCGAACAAGGCATGTGGCACTTTCTGCAATTGTGTTAGGATGCATTGGATAGCGTACCATCGCCGTTTCACTTACTCACCGGTTAGTCTACTTCTATCTGCGCACCGCAACCGCCCCTGATGATCCGCCCCCATCCTTCAACTTCATGGTCGAGTCCAACAGTCAAGAGGAGTCCTATGACCGGGAAAAGGGTGTCTCTGTCACCGACACCGAGGAGTATGTGGTCGAGGAGGCACCAGATGAAGTCATCGTAAGGCGTTTCCGTGCCTTTGGGCCCTTTCTCTCCAAACTCTTCGAGAGTGGTGTTGAAGCGAGGGGCGTAGAGCGCGTCCCAGAGTACAAGAGGGATCCAAAAAACATCTGGAACAAGTTCGTTCACCCTACATTCAGATTCAGTCGTGTCCGAGCTTCCGCTTACTATCATTCATTACAGCCTGTTCATGTGGTGGTATGTGCGCCATTCGACCGATCTTATCCCGTGCTTTATCAATGAATTAACAGGTCGGTCAACATGGTCCTCCTGGCGATACCTGTGGGTGTATTAGGTCAATACGTGTTCACCCTCACTTTTAGGTGAGTTTTCGTTTGCCCACTCGACTCGTACTTAACGCAGTCTAGCCATACGGTTGCAACAACTCTTTGCTTTGGCGCTCTCGGTAGTGCAGCGACGGCCTTTATTGCCACTCTCGGCCCCCAGACTGGCATGCGCACGATGATCATCACCCGTTATAGCTCAGGGTACATAGGTGGCACTTTCTATTCTTTTCTAAACTTCCTCACAGGGTACGTTTTTACTCGCCATCCGCCCCAGTTTCTGAAACTCCTCAACTAGGCTTGGCTTTGGTACGACAGCCGTTATCATTGGTGGGCAGACGCTTGCTTCGATCAATCCAGACACACTTCCACTCGTCGTCGGCATCATCATCGTCGGTATCTGCTCACTCATTCCCTGTTTTATCGGATATGACATGGTCCACATTTACGAACGCTACGCGTGGACCATCACACTTTTTATCATGTGCTGTCTGTATGGGCTTGGTAGCAAAGCCGGATATGACGTGAACGCACAAAAGGCATTGGAAGACACCGGAAGAGCGCTCAGTGCCAATATTCTTACCTTCGGTGGAATCGTCTTTGCCTCAGCCGCAGGCTGGGCGCCGGTCGCTGCTGACTACAATTGCCGCCTACCGGTCGATACGAACCCTTGGCTTGTATTCATACTAACATTTTGCGGATTATACCTTCCGATAGTCTTCTGCCTGACGCTGGGTGCTGCGCTGGTGACAATCACGGATCCTACCTACGTGGCTGCTTTCGGTGAAGATGGGAACACTGGTGCGTTGATTGCACAGGTGTTGTCGCCTTGGGGAGGCGGAGGGAAGTTCCTTTTAGTCTTATTGGCGCTTAGCGTGGTGTGAGTCCTCCTAATCGGACTCTATTCAAATGCTTATCTGTCCATGAAAAAGAGGTAACAACATTCCCAACACGTACTCCGCAGCGCTCTCTATTCAAGCGCTCGGACGTCCCTTTGCCATGATACCCCGTTTTCTCTGGGCGATCTTCGTTTTCGTTGTCTACACCATTGCTGGTGTTGCCGGCCGGGAGCATTTCAGCTCTATCCTCACCAACCTTTTGTCTATATTAAGCTATTGGATAGCATTCTTTGTCGTCATTGTTGCAGAGGAACATTTCTTGTTTCGTCGGAAAGGAGGTCGTCTGGGAGGATATAATTTGGAAGATTGGGATAAACCTTCCAAGTGCGTGCCTCTTGTTCTATAACTTTGTACCATGTTTTTATAGACCACATTTCCCCTTCTTTATGCGCAGACTCCCAATGGGCATTGCAGGCGTCTTGTCGTGCTGTTTCGGGATAGTCGGAGCAGTGGTTGGAATGTCGCAAGTATGGTACACAGGACCGATTGGGAAAATGGCCGGCGCAACGTTTGGCGCTGATCTTGGATTTGAGGTACCGTATTTCTTTTCAAGGGTATCGTCAACATCGAGCTGTACCACTGATTCATTTTTCTTCTGCTCGAATGTGTAGCTCGCAGCTGGTTTTGCAGCAGTGACGTTCCCGCCTTTGCGATGGTTGGAGATCCGCTTCACAGGGAGGTGAGCAATCACACAGATTGTCAACATGACATTTGGCGTGCCGGGTGGTCCAACTGCAGTCTGCTTGCATGTATATGTTATGGTATTATCGAATGCTAAACGATCGAGGGGTAATGCGGCCACAATGCAATGCGTGCGGCGACTAAGTTAGTCGTCTCAGTGTTCATGCTTTGATTGCATCCAGATTAAGAGCCAGTTTCTGCAGATTGAGGTTTCGCTGTGACACGAAAGTTTGAGGGACAAGCTGTGCCCGGCCTCATCTTGAGTCCGTGATATTAAGTAGGGACATGATGATGCCAAGCAACTTTCCGCAGTGATGGTAAATAATAATTATGATGCGCAGCAGCAGCAGGTTACAAACACTTAAGGGGTCTCCTCGTTGATTCTTGAGAATTCAGAATACATGTGGTTTCGGAAGTTTCAAACGGATATACCTCATTTCTGCGCTACTAATATCTGTCCTGAGAAAGTTGCATCGACCATTAACTATGTCTTTCTTTGATCAGATATCTTCGATGCACTTCCTTATTTGATTCTGGATGTATTAGGTTGAAGAGGGTTGACACGAATGGAATGTACATATCATGCATCATGCACTGCCGCGGAATTTCTTTTAATTCCCACACACCTCAGTTCCACACTAGACCAAAAGATTTGTGTCACGACATGCAGTTTCATTCATCCGTACGGTTCAATTGACGCTCAGTGGCAGATCCTAAACAAAGAAGGCTTCGGAGGGGAGGGAGGTACCTCTTGATCAAGTCATGGATCTGCTAGGCGTTCTATAAACCGCATGCCTGACTTATTTCTGTTCATGCCGACATTTTTAGACCGGCAGCTTTAAACTTCCATACGATGCGGATTACCGCATGACCGTATCCCCATAACATTTGGTTAGTCTGCCAGCGCAGGGCTATCTACGTGTTAGCCCCCTCCGTCCTCTCACCAACACCCCTCGTCCTCCTCCGTCCCTTGACATGTCCAAGGTCAGCAGCCAAGAGTCCTCAGATGA
>JBBPLP010000972.1:0-10425 GCA_038089875.1 Fistulinella prunicolor
TGGTCAATTCGCGTTTCCAATTTGTTCATGCCTGGCGAACGCAAGCATCAAGGCTTCGGGAAGCTGAACTCGGCTGCATGTCCGAGTTCGGGCCACTTGGAGGAGCACACATTTGGGCTCGCTCGGCGGATACCCTGTTGCCGCGCATGCCCGGGACGACCGGCTACGTTTCGACTGAGCAAATACGGCCCTAGGAGTTGGCCCCACCAGATAGTCCACCTCTGGAGAAAGGTTTAGACCGCGTTTCAGATGAGCAGATCCAAGTCTCGGAGACCCACTCCATCGTCGAGGTCGATGTTGGCGACTTGCCACTACCAGACAATGCCCCTCCCACGTCAAGTGTCACGTTGAACCCAGCACGTTCTGGTTCGACATTATCTCAAGGCCTTTCGTCAACGGTCGTCGACGTGGAGCATGACATGAATCGGTACTTTAGCGGGTTGAGCGACTCTCCGAACAAATCTGGCCCTGTACAGCTCGCTCCGATGAATACCTTCCGCCCTCATCTACTTCAGTCTGTTTCGCGATCTCAGGCGAACCCTCTTGGACTAGAACTTCCATCCTTGGACCTCGACCTCCGACTAACAGGCACGGGCGATGGTGAATGCTTCTTGGGAGTACCGCCGAGCCCACCACCAGCAGATATGGCATCGTCAATCCCTCCTGCGCCTACCCCGAGTTCTCCCTTTCAACCTCTGGATTATCTGACGGCTTCGCCGAGTAATATCTTTGGCGGAGAAACTCTTATGGGTGCCTGGTCGTTCGATCAGGGAGAAAGGGTGTCGCCTGACGATAATTTGCCTCCCGACGATCACCTTCCACCCACCGCTCCTGGTACTATCGACCCGTCTCTTCTCGGCCCGAAGCAACCGCCAAAACCGTCAGTGGCACCCAAAGATCCAGTCCCGAAACGACGACCAAAACTACCAGAGCCGGTGATCTACGTTCGTCGACCAATGAATTCATCGGCTCTACCGTTGGTGTTAGGCAAGCGGCCAGTGCAGATCAAATACCGCGATGCAGAGGATTCTCCTACAACGCCTTCAACTCAGTCAGCGCGCAAAGAGGCGTCATCAAGTGTTACGGACAACCCCTCCAAGCTGTCTATGAGTGCCACAGACGACGAATCCCCGCGAGGAAAGAAAAGTTCAACACTCTCGCGCGAGCTAGGTGAAGATGACGTCGCGGCGCGGTCCGATTCCGACTACGTCCCCGCCTCCAACGCGAAGCCCAAGCTCAAGATCAAGATCAAGCCTAAAGTTAAGCGACCCAGTGGTAAAGAAAAGGAATCGGTTGCCGATCTTCAAGGCACGGAAACTGGGGCCGCTCCAACGAGATCGTGTTGTCATCAATGCCGAAACACGTCCGAACGACCCAAGATGTCTTGCTCTAACGTGACCAATGGCCGTGTATGCGGAAAGCGGTTTTGTAACCGATGTATTCTTTACCGGTAGGTGATGCCATTGGCTATCGTTTGGGTCTACATTCTGATCTAATCTTTGGGGCGTCATAATAGATACCCTGACGTCACTTTTGATGAGCACAGCGCCGGTTTCTTGTGCCCGGTGTGCACCAACACGTGCAACTGTTCGCTCTGTTCGAGGGGCAGGGGCGAAGAATTCATCTCGATGAAGCTGAGAGGACTTGCCACGTCGATATTGAAATCCAAGGGGTCGCTCACCGGGGGGTCGTTCCACACCGCCAAGTCCTCGTCCAGGCAACAGAGCGCGAGTGACACGATGACTCTGACGCCGGAACCGGGCAGCACCACGCTCATTCAACCTCACTTCTGGGCGCACGTGTACAAGCCGACAGGCGAACCCATGGGGAGCGCCTTCATGACGCGCGAGAACACGGTGCAGCTACAACAAGGACAGGCGCCCTCCGCGTCGTTCTCGGAGCCTCTACCACCCAAGAAGACAAAGGCGCGGGGACGTCCGAAAGGGGAGAAGAAGCGGGCGAAGCCAACAGGACCGCGTGTGTTCATCGGGCGGCCGCTCGACTCGTGGAAGGTCCGCGCGGTGCGCGATCTAGCGCCGAGCGTTGATATAGAGATGGCGCGAAGCGGTGCGGCCCCTGTTCCTGGTGGCCCCTCCCTCGCACGCCGTCGTCCTCGGTGTTACATCGGGTTGCCTGCACCGCTGCACGAGCCGTACGGACGTATGCCAGGCACGGCGAGTCCTCGGGCGCCGCCGCCGCCGACGTTGGTGGCGCACCGCTCGGATGGGAACATGACGCCGATGGAAGAGCTGGAACCAGAAGTGGACGAGGCGGAGGCGGCGGACGATGGTAATTGGCCGCAACCGGCTGTGGGGGAGTGTTGTTCCTGGGCGCCTGGTCTCGTCGTCAGTGGTCCGTTTGCGGGGGCATCGGTTTCGGATCCTGTGGATGGCGCTGTGGGGGTAGGTGTGGGGATGGAAATGGGGGTGGAGAAGACGGAAACAGAGGTGGGGATAGGAGCGGGGACGGAAATGGGGACGGGGATGGAGACAGAAACGGGAACGGCGGTGGAAATGGGGATGGGGACGAGAGCGGAAATGCAGACGGAGAAGGGGGACGTGGTTGGACAGCAGGCTTCCAGTTCAGGCCTGGTGGCGGATGTGGACGCGGACGTTGGAGCGAATGAGAATCGGGGGCAGGGGCAGGGGTCAACGCCGCCGGTGTTGTCCGAGGAGGATGTGGCGAGAGCGATCTCTGCCGCCTTAACCGCGCTCGCCATCGACCCGCCACCCTCTTTGTGACAGGACAGGGCGGCGCGAGGTCCTCTTCTCGACATCGTACATGTTGCATCACGGTATGGTGACGCCCCCAACTTATAAGTACATATATATAATTGTGCGTGCGTGTACATACGTACGTACGTACGTACAGTATCTTTTTTGCAAGGAAAATATTGAGTTGCTGTTTTGTAGGGAGGGGAGAGGAAGGGACTTAATACGACATCTGAGACGTCAGTGGATGGAATGAATTTATATTCATTCTTTTTTTTTGGCTGTTTTTAATCAACACATTAACATGGTCACATTTCAGTGGCGACTTCTAGAAATTGCCTTCACGACCTCTCGAACGAACATTACATCTAAGAGAAACAAAAGGTGAGAGGTGAAGGACGGAGGGAACGTGCGGCGTACCAGCCACATCCAAAACGCCTCGAGCTTGTTCTTTGGTGGGGGATCGTCGCATCTGTTTGGTACCCAACAAAAGAAGTCAGTGTCGTGTCGCTCGTTGTAAACAACACAAGGGGCGAGAGGGGGGAAGGTAAGAAGGGCAAAATTCTGGACGCACGTCATCGCATCGAATTCGGCCACGTTCGTGACAAAGTCCATTTCGTCCAGCTTGACCAAGGGTACGCGCATGATGAGTTTGGCGCCGATGTAGAGGACGGGGAAGAACATGATCGGGAAGTAGTCGGTCACGAATGTGGCGGTGGACCAGTTACCCTTGAGGAAGACTGGCCATGCGCTAAACTGCAGAGGAGCAAGGAACAAGAGCGTAAGGTGGAGGTTCGAAATGGTAGTGCGAGACGTCGGTGGCAAGAGGCGGTATTAGACGTCAGTTTCGAGGACGACCGCAAACACAAGGAAGAGACACGTACGAAAAGCACGAATGCGGACCCGCAGACACACCACCATCCTGCAAACGGTTGAAGCCTTGGGGCGAACGGGAGCGTCTTCCTGTCCATGCCCTGTGCTTTCATGCCGTAGTAAAACCTGAGGTATGTCACTCCGATACCAAACCAGGTGACCAGACCAGCAGTAGCAGAAAAGTTGGAGAGCCAGCTAAACACGACTCCGGAACTGGTCCCGAGGGTCATGTATGCGAGGAACGCAAAGAGGGAGCAGAGTATGACAGAGACGTATGGCATCCCAGAGCGCGTTGTGCGACTGAAGATCTTTGGAGCACTGCCCGAGATGGCAAGACCATCTGAAAAGATAATGTGTCAATCATGAACGCGACCACTGGAAGATTGTTTGCATACATAAACTACGTGATGCGAGATAAAGGTCACTCGAACCAGCAGACCAAGCAGAGGTCAGAATGGCAGCGTTGATAATCTATAAGAGGCGTCAGTATTCGACTAAACACTCTGATCTCTGGCGTACCGACGGCAAGACTTTGATACCGGCTGAATTGAAAGCAATGACGAACGGCGAAGCAGAGGCGTTGTTTGAGTCGAGATTGAGAAACGGGTTATTGGAAGGAACGAGTAAGCCGATAATGAGCACGCCCCCGATGTAGAATACTAATACACGGAAGTAAACCCTCCTGATCGCCTTTGGGATGTTTCGGCGTGGATTTCTTGCTTCAGCAGCAGCTATCTGGTGATGGGTTGAGTGGGCAGAGAAGACTAGTGATGAGGAGACGCACTGCTACTGCTTCCGTGCCAAGGTACGAGAACGCAGCTTGAGTGGCGACACTGCAGGCACCCAGGAAGTGACCTTTGGGGCCGGTGAACCCGTAGTAGTCCGTGAATGGCCCAGGATTCTTCCAGTAGCGGAACCCAATGCGATCGTGGTTTGGACCTCCACCCAAATCGACAATGATACCAAGCAGAATAATCCCCGTTATCGTGATGACCTTTATTGAGCTAGACGCGTATCCGTAAGGGGGAAAGCATATGGAATCTTGGCTCTAGGACCTACCTGAACCAGAACTCCGCTTCGCCATATGCACCTATAGCCGACTGTGAGAAGAAGGAAAAACTTGTGCGCAAAGTACTCACCAACGCCGAGGAGATTGATGGCAATGACAACGACCAAGCACACGGAAATCCAAACCGCAGGGCTGGTGGTCTTGTCCCAAAAGCTGATAACATCTGCGGCCGCGGACAATTCGGCTAGAAGGCATTCAGCATCCAAGATTTTTCATCCTTGATCACACGAACCAGGGAGGGTCAGCTAGGACACAAGAGTGAGTAGGGATGCCAGATATGCCATTGAATGCATCTTACCGTCCACCCGTACCAATAATTCCAGCCAGTTGAAAAAGCATAGGCGGGATCAATAAACCGTTCGGCAAGTTTGATGAAACCGCCAGGCACAGGGAGGAAGGCGGTCATTTCACCGAGAGAAAGCTGTGATTACGGTATGTGAGACGACCTGAAACCGGCGGAAATGGGCAGAGACCATCATAGCAAAACATATCGTTCCAACGAATATGTAACCCAAGAGGATGCCCACAGGGCCGCCATTCATGAGGGAGGTTGCAGTTCCGAGGAAAAGGCCAGTACCGATGACACCACCAATACTGGAATAGTGGATTAGTGGGATGGCAGTGGAACGGCGAGGGATATGTACCTGATCATGGCGACATGACGATTCTTGAGCTTACGATGGAGGGTGGTGTGGACCTCAGGGGACGCTGCTTGGCCCTCGACAGACTTGACATCGACATCGTAGGCAGACTTTTGCTCGTTGCTGCCCGCGGAGGAGTCCATGATGGAGGAAGGGGGGTAAGAGTGGGTGTGAGAGCCCGGGGGACAACGGAAATAGCAGTTCTATCACGAGCACATACGTCTTTTTGTAACTGGCCCCGCAACCCCCCGATAAGGTTGCAGTGCCCTGATATCTTGTCCCTGCCAACGGAGATTAGCTGCACGCGACCGCTCCCCATTCGCTCAGCTGAGCTGCGTTTTCCTCCATTTTCGGGATACAGTGGCAGTTGCGTACCTGTGCTACCTTTTCATCATCAGCGAGTCTATTATCCACGTACTAGTACCACTAACATGCTGTAGTAGCCGCAACTTCAACGTTCCAAAAACAATTTATACCATATATGTACATCCTGGTACACCACTACCGTGCCACCCATATGGTCTCCAGCTCCACATGCGGCAGGCCCACGGTTTTCCAGCAACAATGTTCAGGCATCTCCATACCTCCTATCATTCCCGTCCCTGGGCACCGTTCCTGACCGGACCGGAACAAAGGGCACCAACCACGAGCTCCATATTAGTATCCGGGGCACGCCTCTCCCCAACCAACTGTTGTCCTGCTCTTGCTCGTTATCTTCCTCCCTGCGATAATAACTGATTTCCACGTCAATCTGTCGTGCTAAGCGCTGTCAGCAAGCCATAGACGTGAGCATCTCCCTCGGCGCATCGGGAAGGGATGCAATTTCGTCTTCTCACGGTGAATTTACCCGGTGGTACGTAGCCTATTCTCGCTATCGACCAGCCACCGAGACTTTGATTGACAGATTGGACCGTGACGTGCGCAGCGTTAGAATGGTAGTTGAGGTGGCTACCCGTGTTGTTGATAACAAGCCGGAAATGTTTGTCCGACAGTCACGCTATTAGACGCGAATCACGAACATGACATATGTATATATACCTCGCAGCTTCAAGCTTCAAGGTCTGTGTGTGCTTTGGAAAAAATGTCGAGTACATACTTTTCAGCGTGGGTTTGCGAACGTCATGTCATGTATCCTCACGCATTAGTTTACGGCGCAAACTAACGTGCACTTGAACATTTCGCACACGTTCGTAATATTCTGCCATCATGCCCAAAACATTCATTATGCTCATACCTAGTAAAATCGTGTTTAGGTCAGTGCCATTGCAAACCCCCTTGTGCCGTACCTGTGCTAGGGACCTGTCCACTCTCAATTGGGCCCAACTACTGCCTACGTAAAGACGTCACTGAATTTACTAGAAAGTCTACGCGATCTGATAATTATTATGCATCATGTAGAGATGCAATCCCACACTGCATCTTCTTTTTCAGCGAAAGAAGCCAATGAGATTTCATTCGTATGTGCCCTAGATTCAATGTTATTATCATCAGCTCGCTTCGCCATCCTGTATGGAGGAGTCTTGAAACTTCTAATTACTTTCTGATCAGTACAGGTTTGGCTGCGGAGTTTCAGTTGCTGATCGCAGTACTGCCCACAGTAATTCGCTCATAGTAGGGTCCATGGTGATTGGGTGCCACAGTGTCGTCGCTTTTTTGGTCCCGATGGAACCTGCACATCCGAGAAGTGCCTTCCAAGCTCTTCCGATCGGACACCAAAAATGTCGCACAAGTTCACGGCACAGCAGACTAGCCGCGTGAATGTGCATACGTACAACTGACAGCGACCTGTTCACGGTCTTGCATATGGACAAAGTTGTTTCTCTCGTCGACGACTTTCTTCAGCTCGATCACATCATCGGATCTGTATCAGGTTCGTTCAGCAGTACCCACTTGTTGCTCATGAATGGTAAATGTATTTAAATTGTGCTCCTACGTTGGGAGGTTTTGAATGACTCTCAGGGGGCTGGAGTAGGCCTGCAGGGTCGTTATGGACGGTCTCAACGAAGACTAGTCCCAAAATGTTGGTCTAGGACAATAAACTGATCAAGAAAAGACTAGCAGAATCCCATGAAGTGAGCACCGTCAGTGGCGATCCGAAAGCAAACATCATGGTTAACAAGTTGAACGACCGGACGTAGTTCCAGTTCATCGACCTTGATTTGGCATGGAGAGCGAACAAGAAGACGTTCCCAGCACCCAGCCTTTGGTAGTAACCGACAGGTGCGATCCATGCAGAGTCCATTCTAACAGAGCATGCGGTCATTATTCAGCATACATTGAGGAGCGTTAGACGCATGCAATTACTCACTGCGATTATCAGGTACGAGCATTAATTCACGCTATCCCATCTAATTTGCGATAAATTCGTCTGTTCTGTCCACTTGACCCATTTTTCATCAGGGGTTACCTGCTAAGTCACCGGGCGCAGGACTGACAACCTAGGTCGTCTTCTCTAGTGCACAGACTTCCTTGTGCTTCGCGCTTCCTAGAGCCCCAACTTCTGTACTTGCGGGACACTAACAGTGAGTATTAGATCTCGTGTTTCACCATCGTGAAGTAACCGACCATTCAAGTGTCGACCGAATACGTCAAAAGCATAAGCGACGCCGTCACGCAGAAGTGAGGTGGTGCTGGAAGTCACTTTTAGACAACCGTAGTGACAAGCAAAGAAGCGGTATGGGAGCAGTTTCGAGCCCGCGAAACATCTCGTCAGTGGGCTACCGCTACCCCGACTGCTGCTCTTCTAAGGCTGTCTAGCGAGCTACCCATTTGTAATGATCGAAGCGACCACTGCTGGTATGCTGGGTACGACCCAACAAAGGGGGCGTATCGTATAGAGGGTCGTCGGGGATGAGGGGGCTCCTACGATAAACCAACAGTGATCGGTTGTCCTGTGATGGGGAGGCGTCTCTGAACTGCTGCCATGAACCCCAGACCCTTGACACAGGATCCGAAAACTAGTGCCCGAGGTGCATGAACCATTGGCCGAGTACTAGTAGAGGGTATCGCTGTTTCGAGTTCCGCCAGTACTTCAGTGCCCCTTCGCATGTGGTACCACGCAGGTACTAACCGGCGTAGATATCTCTTCCAAGCTAGTCAATAAAGTCAGGATTCGATAAGCCACACAAAAGTACGACTGGGCTGTCCGAAATTTCCGAGTCTCGGCACAAGCAGGCGCCCACTCTGGCGGTAATCACGTGCTATGAAGTCATTACCGGACGCGTCGCTAATTGCGTCCGAGGCGCTGTGCCAGCATCACAGTGTCCAACTCTCGCAAGTGGCTCTCCTACGTTATATATGAACTCGGTCTCGACTGTTAGTCTGGGTCCACTAGGTATAAGTATCAATGCCCCGAAAGAGTAGCACTCTGCCAGACGGGACGGCCCGGTATCTACGAAGTCCCTGGGGATCAACCAGTAGTAGCCCATGATGACGATTATCAGAATTTTACAACTCTCAGATCTGCGCTTGGTAAACCTTTGCAGGCTACACAAGTGTTCAAGTCTTTCCGTGGAAACGTCATCAAAATCCCTACTACGTTTCATAGTAATCGGTGTGTGGCGCTCGTGGTTCTGACCTGAACGCCATACTTATTTTTGACAGACTCTGCGGCATCACCTATGTATTTCTCGTGCAGGCATTGGGTGTTGATCCAGAAGACCACGATCTCTCGGGCGGTTTACCAGAGCCGGAAACCCTAGGCACCTTCAAAAGTTTGACCAGAAATAAGTCATGTGCCCAATCCTGACTTCCGACTCTCAGACCAGATTTCATTCCATAATATCGAACCGAAGAAATTTCTTGATTGTTGGGGAGAGGGTGGGCTTATTACCCTTGACCAAACAATGGCAACTGTACATGATGACATTCTGTTCGATTAATGCTGGTCATCGAAGCTCCCGCTCCAAGTAGGCATCACTGTCCTCGCGGCAACCACTAATCATCGAATTTCCATTGTTGTCTTGTTGTCTTATTGCCCTAGGAAGTTCGAAGTGCGTGTAGAAAGTTCGAATTGTGCTCTTACATGGCAACGTTTCGAGTGATTCTCGGGGGGACGGTTTCAGTGAAGACCATGCAGCCGGTACAACTAATCACAAATAATTGATCAGGAAAAGCTAGCGAACTTTCACGAAGCAGGCTCTGTCCATGATGATATCCTAGACGTGAATATCATGACTCACAGGTTGGACGGATGCAATACAAACTTTATCGACTTTGATTCTGCTGGAAGAGCGAATGAGGTGATGTACCCGGCACGTATGAACAGGGGGTTGTGGGGCAGATGGAGCGATATTTGGACTCGGTTGCCATGTATACATCTATGTGACCACTGACGATATGTGACGGTAGAGAAGTCGGCTGAAACAATTACTTGAGAGACGCGGCGAGACTCTGCCAACGCCTGTCCAACTTCAGGTCAGTAGTGAGTAGGGTGGGTTTGCGGCGGAATCAGATGCGAACTCGAACCCGCAGAAGGCTCCCGTCAGGAGGCCGCTCTCTGTACGGAAATTCTGGTGTCTCATACCATGGTCCATGTTCGCCGTGGTGGCAGTGACTCCTACTATCATGGCTCCTGCCGGATGACCTAAACAGATTCGGAAGACTTTATGGCATATGCTTGCCAGCTTATCTTACCTGGCAGCTAGCACTGCAGCTTGTCAAAAGAATGACCCCCAACGCTGCCGCCTTCCTACGCGACGTCGACGCCTACATGTTTGATGTGTTCGGCACAACGGTCGACTGGTTCACGACGGTCAAACGCGAGATCGCCCGCCGGAGCAACGGGGTGATCCATCAAGGTGCATATTCTGCTACGACTCTTGCGTCGCTGGATGCCTCGTCTTAGCGATATGACGCACCATGAAACCGCTCATTGATGATCATTTTCATCGCAAACATCACGCACCGAACGACATCATCCATGCACAATTGTTCACGTCCACTTGCGGGCCTGCGTGGGTGTTTATGTGTCATTGGGTCACTGCTGGACAGACCAGGACGCCGCCCAGTTTGCGCACGAGTGGCGACAGGGGTATTATGCACACATGTAAGTCGCTCGTTGAGTCCATGGTCCTTTCCCTCTCGTCTCCCTTTCCTATTCCCTCTATGGCCAACTGGTGTTGGAAAGCAC
>JBBPLP010000973.1:0-10414 GCA_038089875.1 Fistulinella prunicolor
GGCTCGCACTCGCACAGTTCAGCTACAATTCAAAGCAACAGGCTTCCACAAAGAAGACTCCTTTTGAAGTAACTCGTACCTACCCACCTAGAATGGGATTTGAAGGTATTCCGACCAAGGCACCAGCTGCCGATGAGTTGGCGATTACTATGGAGAAAACTCTCACGGAAGCGCGCGCTAACCTAGAGAAGGCGCAGATTGTGATGAAGAAGCAAGCTGATAAGCGGCGATCGGATAACCCACCGTACCACACAAATGACCTCATTTTGCTCTCCACGGATAACCTCCGCTTGACGCGGGAATCCAAGAAACTTATGGAACGATGGATCGGACCGTACACCATTTTGAAGATGGTGGGAACCAATGCAGTGCATTTGAAACTCCCATGCTCTATGAGAATTCACCCAGTAGTGAACATCTCACACGTAAAGCCTTTCAAGGAGAGGCTCGACGGTCAACCTACGTACAATCCCGGCCCGGTTTATGTTACCGAGGACCGCGATGAAGAATACGAGGTAAATCACATCGTCGACATGCGCAAGAAGGGACGAGGGGTCCAGTACCTAGTCCATTGGGCAGGCTATACGGAAGAGGATCGCACATGGGAATCGAAGTCAAACTTACGAAATGCCCAAGATGCCATCACCCACTTCCACGAAGCCAATCCACACCTACTCCACCGCGCGGAGTTTTCCGATGTCTTCGGGTTGTTCAACCTTTATTCGGCTCATCCTAGAAGGGTGCCATGCTCGGTCGATTCAGAGTCTCGACCACAAAAGGGGGGCAGTGTTACGGCCAGTACCGTTTACCCCTATACATTCTGACACTTTTTGGACTTAGTCATTTTTCCTTGACGGATCTTATCTTATCATGTCACGTGGCCTGTCACCTGACCTTATCTTTAGAATCCCTTTCGCGGTCACATGTCCAGTACATGTGGCTTGAGGCTAGACCTCACTACCTGTGCGCTCGCAGCCTTCTTTTAATCTCTGTGCTGCGTAGGGCTACGCTCGGCTATGCTGATGCTTCTTTCCTTCTCTTCCATATGATGCCACGCATTCCTATGCTTGGCTGTGCCATAGCCTTGTCATATCTGCTGCCTTGAGTGCAGCATGCGTTCTGATGGAACATTCCACGTACAGCCTTGACGGTTATAGTATTGTATCGGTAGATCCACTACAATCATGTACAAACAGTAGAGTAGTATATAAATCCTCCGGGTTCAAGGCTGGTTTCCCCAGTCTTGTTCTCTTGGAGATTTCCCACTGAGACAATCTCTTGGCCTGACCGCCTCTTCACTTCTACATCAAGCCGCCTTAGCCGCAGTCTTTGATCCTTTCATTGATTGTTTCTTTGGTCGTTTCACCCAGTATGCTATCGGTATTCCAAAGCAAATCTGCCATGATATCTATTGCATGACCACCATGCCTACCACTCTCGAAGAATGGATGGCAAAAGCCCTCGAACTCTAGTCCCATTGGGAGTAATCACTCACCATGGACAAATATGCAGCTCTCCCCACCAAACAAAGAGCTCCTTCTCCGATCACTCAGTCCTTGACCTCCACCCAAGTCCCCGACACTATGGACGTAGATTCCATATCATTTCCCTCAAAAACTCACCCCTGAAGAGTGCAAGAAGTGTGATGCTGAAGGACACTGCTTTAGATGCAGGAAACCTGGACACTGCGCTGATAAATGCACAGCCCAATTCCCCAAGAAACCAAGAATGGTCCAGCAAGTGACCTCTGCTGAAGAAGACCTCCTAAAGTTGGAGACTCTTGATGATGACGATGACAACCTCATGGTCCATTGTATTGACTTTGTCTGCCCTAAAAAGGATTTTTGAAACGGAACCCTCAATCGATGCAAGACATTCCTTCTGTACAACGTGTGAATGTACCATTAGTTCCTGACACTGTTATGCTTGCACGGATGCTGGCATATAACCAGAGGGCCTCAAGGTGGACAGCTTCAGGAAGGAAGCATAGTAGACGGTGTGCTATGGTGAGCGATGATCAACTAGGACAAGGAGAGTGTGCGATGGATCCTTGCTGACGAAGAACAGCCCTGAAGGCGTAGAGGAGAGCGCCGACTCAGAATACAACGGAAACTTATAGAAATCCAGGCCAGAAGAGCGATGTATGAGGTTAGATTCTGGTAGGTCTAACTTAAGGTACATCAAGGGTATTGATGGGTTTATATACATAAGAGCCATAGTTCAGGGTGGGCATGGAAAGTGCTAAAAAGGAAGTGGTGACGAAGAATGTGAGTCATTGATGGAATGCAATGGAATTGCAAAGAATGATGACGTCAGCGAAAAGAAAGCAGGAATGAGTAATCGGCCAATTGGCCTTGGTAATACAACCGTGCATTAGTAAGTGCTAAATAGTAAGCGGGCCAAAGGGCAAAGGGTTAAGGCAAAAAGGGGGGAACCTAAGCGGGGCTCAATGGTGAAGGTTATCATAAGGGTAAACATAGGAAAAAAAAAGATAGGGGTACTACCAATCATAACATTACCCCTGTTTTAGACATGAAGTCCACAATGAACATTTATCAGATATCAATGAACCCGGTGGGCGAACCAGTGACATTGGCATAGGCGAAGTTGTCCCACTCATCTCCATACTCATAAGGAGAGGGGGAATGGCACACAGGGTGAGGGCGTCCGTAGGGGTGCATGTGGGTTGTGGTGGTACAGCGATGGGAAAGGCACAATGTTTTCCTGGTTAAGGGTGGAGGCCCAAGTACGGGCCGACGAGGAAGATGAGGAGGCTGTTCGGTCAGATGAAGAAGACGAGGAGGAAGCGATGACCAGCAGTGGGGCATGGTGATGCTCGGATGGGCAGCAGTGTGGAAGGTGGCCAGGGATGGGACATTGGCAGATAGGCCAGGAGTAATACCTGCAGTTGACTTTAACATGCCCCAACTAGGAGCAGATATAGCAAGTTTCCGCAAAGTGGGGGTGGGATAAGGGGAGGGGCGCCTGGCCTTTGTGTCTGGTCCACCATTCATTGGTGTGGATAAGGGTTTCCTCTTCATCAGGGTCAAGAGGGGAGGAGGAAGCAGATGGAGATGTGGTAGTCTCATGCCAGTGTCGCTGGACATCCTCAACAAATTCGTCAAAGTTGAGCTGGTACATAAGGCTGACAAGGTTGTTTTCGGCGAGCTCGAGCGCCATGTGGATAAAGCTGTCACCAACAGCCATGGTGTGCAGGGGTTGTCTGAGGGTCATGATGCGGAGGGAGGTTTGGAGGTGAAGCCAGACTTTGATAAGGGACTAGAAGGGGGAGGACATGTCTACGTGGGCGTCGATGGCCCTGCCGATCCTCTGGTGTGTTACACTTGCACGGATGCTAGCATAGAACCAGAGGGCCTCAAGTGGACAGCTTTAAGAAGGAAGCATAGTAGGCAACAGCTATGGTGAGTGACGGTCAACTAGGACAAGGAGAGCATGCAATGGATCCTTGTGGATGGCCTCGAAGGCGTTGGATGGAGAACGGTCCTTAAGGACGTAGAGGAGAGCGTCGACTTGAAGTACGACAGAGACTTATAGAAGTCTAGGCCAGAAGAGCAATGTATGAGGTTAGATTCTGGTAGGTCTAACTTAGGGTACATCGAAGGTATCGACGGGTTTATATACGTAAGAGCCATTGTTCAGGGCAGGCGTGGAAGATACTAAAAAGGAAGCGAAGACAAAGAATGTGAGTCATCAATGGAATGCGATGGAATCACGAAGAATGATGATGTCAGCAAAAAGTAAGCAGAAATGAGTAATCGGCTGATTGGCCTTGGTAATACAACTGCGCATGAGTAACCGCTAAATAGTAAGTGAAATGACCAAAGGAACAACCTATGATAAATCAAAGATTATGACTAAGGCGACTTGATGCTAGATATGAGAGTAGGCTTGTCAAGCCAAGAGATTGTCTCGATGGGAAAACTCCAAGAGAACAAGACTGGGGAAACCAGCCTTGAACCTGGAGGGTTTATATACTACTCTAGGGTTTGTACATATTTGTATGGGATCTACCGATACAATACTATAACTGTCAAGGCTGTACATAGAAGGTTCTATGGAAGTCCATCAGAATGCATGCTGTACTTGAGGCAGCGGATATGACGAGGCTATGGCACAGCCAAGCATAGGAATGCGCAGCATCATATGGAAGAGAAGATAAGAAGCATTGGCATAGCTGAGCATAGCCCTACACAGCATGGAGATTAAAAGAAGGCTATGAGCACACAGGTAGTGAGGTCTAGCCTCAAGCCACATGTACTGGACATGTGACCGCGAAAGGGATTCTAAAGATAAGGTCAGGTGACAAGTCACGTGACATGATAAGATAAGATCCATCAAGGAAAAATGACTAAGTCCAAAGAATGTCAGAAAGTATAGGGGAAAATGGTACTGGCCGTAACACTGCCCCCCTTCTGTGGTCGAGACTCCAAATCGACCAAACATGGCACCTCTCTAGGAGAAGCCGAGTATGGGTTGAACAACCCATAGATATCGGAAAACTCCGCACAGCGGAGCAGGTGTGGGTTTGCTTCATGGAAGTGAGTGATAGCATCTTGGGCATTTCGTAAGTTCGACTTCGATTCCCAAGTGCCATCCTCCTCTGTGTAACCTGCCCAGTGGACTAGGTACTGGACCCCTCATCCCTTCTTGTGCATATCGACAATGTGATCTACCTCGTATTCCTCATCACGGTCCTCAGTAACATAAACTGGGCCAGGATTGTACATTGGTTGTCCGTTGAGCCTCTCCCTGAAAGGCTTTATGCATGAGATATTCACGACCAGGTGAATTCTCATGGAGTGGGGGAGTTTCAGGTGCACAGCATTGGTTCCCACCATCTTCAGAATGGTGTATGGACTGATCCAGCATTCCATGAGCTTCTTGGATTCTCGCGTCAAGCGGAGATTATCCATAGAAAGGAGAATGAGGTCATCTGTACGGTATGGTGGTGTGTCCGACCGTCGCTTGTCAGCTTGCTTCTTCATTACAATTTGCGCCTTCTCTAGGTTAGCACGTGCTTCCATGAGAGTTTTCTCCATAGTGATCACCAACTCATTGACAGCTGGTGCCTTGGTTGGAATACCTTCAAATCCCATTCTAGGTGGGTAGGTACAAGTCACTTCAAAAGGAGTCTTCTTTGTGGAAGTCTGTTGCTTTGAATTGTAGCTGAACTGTGCGAGTGCGAGCCAATCGCTCCACTTGTTCTGATGCTCATTTGTAAACATCCGGAGATACTGCTGGAGATCCTGGTTCATGCGCTCTGTTTGACCATCTGTCTGCGGATGATGTGCAGTGGAAAGCTTTGGCGTAATGCCTAAGTGAAGACATAAGGATTGCATCACTTGTGATGCGAATTGGGGTCCTCTGTCTGATACAATCGAACGTGGGAGCCCATGGTTGACCCAAACTCTGTTTATGTAGGTATAGTTTCACTGTGTCTAGCGCAGTTACTGTCTTCTGAGTGGGAATGAATTTGACTTCTTTTGAGAAGCGATCAACCACCACTAGGATGGAGTCGAATCCATTCAAAAGAGGCAGATCCGTGATGAAATCTGTGGAGATGTCCGTCCAGGGACCTGTGGGAACTTCTAGGGGAACGAGCTTTCCTGAAGGGGCTTGGTTCGACCTTTTGTGCCTCTGGCATGTGGAACATCGTGAGACATAGTCTCGAACCTGGGTGACCATTCCTGGCCATGAGTAGGATCTTCTGATCAACTGGAGTGTCTTTTCGGCTCCTGGATGTGCAGCAACTGGCTTATTGTGGTGCAAACTCAGCATGGCTATCCGAAGGCCTTCTTCATCCGGCACGAACATGACACCTTCTTTGATGTAAAGTCCATTTTCATTAAGGAACCCATCGTCTAATAGGTCCGTGATGTCCAACTCTCGTATCTTGAGAGTGGCATTATAGATTAACTTCTTGAGTCTGTCCCCTTCATCCTCTATCCGAACCATTGTTTCAGATTTGTCCAAGGTAGAACTTCTAACTCTGGTGGAACCAAAGCCACTGTCTCCTCGTGATGTGTCATCTAGATTGTCAGCCTCCTGAGGTGTGCTCATGTCAACCTTTTCGAGTATGAGTTGGGCGACTTGATCGCCTTTCTCCACTATGAAGTGCTCATTTGACAGATTGAAGAGCATGACTTTGACGTTTCCTCTATAGTCTGTGTGGATGACTCCTGCACCAACATGGATGTTCTTTTTGACAGCTAACCTGCTCCTCGGGGCTATCCGTCCGTATGTCCCTTCTGGGACAGCGATCACAATCTGGAGGTCTATACAAGCCAATCCGTTGGCTGGCACGGTGGCATCTTCTGCTGCATACAGGTCATGTCCAGCGGCACTTTGCGAACCCCTTGTGGGTAGCCTGCCGTCTGACGAGAGCAACTTGACTCTGAAAGATCCAATCTTTTCTGGGGTAATAATGCACACTTGGCACATTACCACATCTTCCTCGTGAGAGGGGAATACTATAGCTTCTTTAGGGATCATGGTGATGCCCTTATTGTCATCTTTGATACCAGTGGCATGGTCTTCATGATGGCTAAGTGCATTGGCTTTTTCCATGGTGGAGCCAGCCTTGTGGTACCATTTGAAATTGAACCTGGTCAGGTACTGCACCCAACACGCTTGGCATCAGTTGAGGTCTTGCCTCGTGGTAAACCACTGCAGATTCTGATGATCATTCCAGATCTCAAATTCGTGTTTTGCACCTTCTAGGTAGTGGCGCCATACTTCTAGTGCTCTAATCGCGCTTAACATCTCTTTGTTGGCTACGGGGTAGTTCTGCTCCGTTTCAGAGAAGGAGTGACTGTAAAAGGCAACTGGGTGCCATTTGTCTCCTACTTCTACCAAGAGCACTGCTCCGGTTGCGTAATCTGATGCATCGCTTTTGACGTGGAACTTGGCATCGTTATTGGGGAAGGCCAGGATGGGTGCCATGGTGAACTTCTTTTTCAGTGTGTCAAACGCATGTTGTTGCTTCTTGCCCCATACAAAGGGTTCATCCTTCTTTGTAAGATCATTGAGTGGCCGTGCAATAGTGGCATAATCCTGTATGAATCTTCGATAGAAGTTGGCAAGGCCTAAGAAGCTTCTAACTCCACAGAGGTTCTTCGGCTGAGGCCATTCCAGAATAGCCTGAACCTTAGCGTCATCCATCTTGATGCCATCCTTCCCTACAATTATGCTGAGGAAATCTACTTCTGTTGCACTGAATGTGCACTTTTCTGATTTGACAAACAGATCATTGTCTTCCAGATGTTGGAGAACTTCTCACACAATCTTGTCGTGCTCCGCTTGGTCGTCAGTCTTTGTAAAGATCATTAGGTCATCAATGTAGATGACCACAACGTGGTCCATGTCTGCGAAGATTTCATTTATCATCGCTTGGAAGGTTCCGGGGGAATTGCATAGCCCAAAGTACATGACTAAGGGCTCGAATGCACCTCTGAAGCAGACAAAAGTGGCTTTCCATTCATTGCCTTCCTTTATGCGGATGTTGTTGTAACCCCATCTGAGGTCCATCTTTGTAAAGAGTTTTGCTCCTTTGAGCTTATCGACGAGCTGTCCAATCAATGGCAGTGGGTAGTTGTTCTTCACTGTGTGTTCATTTAGGTAACGGTAATCCTGTACCATTCACTTCTTTCCGTCCTTCTTTGGGACAAAGAACACTGGTGACATCTGGGGTGACTTCGAGGGTCGGATGTACCCTTTCTTCAGTTGGTCATCAAGGAATGCCATGACTTCTTCCTGTTCTGTCATGGAAAGGGGAATCAATCTACACTTTTTAGGTGCGAAGCTGTCCTTTAAGTCAATTGCGTGGTCTCAAGGTTTCTGTAGCGGCATGCGCTCAGACTCGTGCTTTGACAAAACCTTTAGCCATTTATGGTATTGCTTCGGCACTAGTTCCTCTACTGTCTTCTCTGAAGTTTTGGGTTGTTCCATAGAAGCCCTAATGTGATACGTGTTTCACGCGTTATCTTGCTTGTCTTCTTCTAAACATCTTATTAATACCAACTTTTCCTGAAGAAGGTAGCATGACTGGGAACAGCGTTTCATAACAACTGTGCCCTTAATCCAGTCTATATCAGGGTTGTGGCATCTGAGCCATGTGTAGCCTAGTACAATCTGGTTCTTGCCTAGATCCGTAACTTCGGCGGTGATATGCTCCCTGTGTCCCTGGAACTCTAAGATTATTTCCACGCTGTGGGTGATGTTCCCTGCAGAGTTCTTGGTTCCATCAACATTGTAAACGGGGATAGGGTGGCATAGTGGTTTGAGCGTGAGAGCAAGCTCCTCAGCCCATTTGGCATCAATAAAAACTTCATTGGCTCCGCTGTCTAGCAGTGCCTTGGCATCGGTAAACTCTTTCTTTGATCCGTCCAAGACCTGTACATCTAGGAGGATCTCGCGGTCAATAGTAGCCGAGCATGTGTAAACTTCTTCCAGGAATTCGTCTCTTTTAAGGATTTTTATGTGTTTTTGTGAAGGGGAATTAAGCACCAGCATTAAGCACTGGCTGCGCTCCAACTTAGTCGAAGACACCCCTTGGCATTGGATAGATCCGTCGATCGACTCCTGGTCTTTGTTACGCCCTCAATGAATCAAGGGTTTAGCACCGATGGCGGACCGTTCTCAGGCTAACAATGAGACTGGTGATGGAGAAGATGATGAGGAAGGAGGCGGGACCTGACGAGCTCAATACCCTTATGCTAAGAGCAAAGAAGGCTAAGAACTGAATGGTCAAGACTGGAGGGAATCCAGCTTGATCAGACGGGTCTTTATATATTGTAGCTGGCTGCACACAGACCAAGCTGTGTACTACTATACATGGAAGTATTAAAGAAGAGAAGGAGCGGAGATTAAGTACATGAGGTATGATGTCATAGATAAAAGATAAGAGTCTAGACCAGTCACGTGATCTGGGTCTGGACTAAGTCACGTGATCTGGGTCTGGACTAAGTCACGTGATCTGGGTCTGGACTAAGTCACGTGATCTCCCGTCATGTGATTGGACAGGGGCTAAGTCACATGACCTCAAAAGTTAGGGTTAGGTGTAGTAAATAATTAGTTTTTGGAAAGTTAGGTTAAAGTGGAGCATAGTGCGTAACACATCCCCCTCCTTAAGACTCGTATTCCAGATGAGTCGCTTGAAAGTCGGTGTCATGATGAAGGCCCACGTTGCGGAAGAGAGAATAAAAGTCGGCATTGGAAAGACCACATAGAGGTCGAGGGGCGGATGGGTGGGCGTGGTGATAATCGTTGATGGCGTCTTTAGAGTTGGCCAGATTGACCGCCAGTTCCCACATTCTATTGGTCTCGTCCCAGCCCTTCCAGTGCACCAGATACTCCAATTTCCCCCTTTTTAGCCATGAAGCGGCAATAAAGTCAACTTCATATTCCTCTTGTTGATCCTCAGTTATGATTGCCGGATTGGGATGTAAGAGTGGTTGTCCAGGAAGTGTATCACAATAGGGTTTTACGTGTGATATGTTGATGGTTGGGTGAATCTGAAGATTCGCTGGGAGGTGTAACTCGACTGCATTTGGTAACACATGTTTGATCTTGTAGGGACCGATCCATTTTTGTGTGAGCTTGTGGGCCGTGTATGGGAGCTTCAGGTTTTCTGTGGAAAGCCAGACTTGAGCATTCTCTTCGTACTTGGGTGCATCAGATCTCTTTTTATCCAATGTGTGAATCATATGTTCACGAGTACGTTCGAGTGCTTCACGGACTTCTATATGGGCTTTGCCGGCTTCCTTGGTGAAAGAACCAGCTAGCGAAGAAGATGTGCCTTCAAATCTGAGACGTGGGAAATAATTCCTTGTGATGGCGAAAGGTATTGTTTCAGTGGCCGAAGATAGTGAGTTGTTATGATGAAATTGGGCTATTTTGATCCAGTTTGCCCAATCCTCTTGCTTCTTGGCCATGAAGGTACGTAAGTACGTTTCCATTTTGCGGTTAATTTGTTCGGTTTGTCCATCCGTTTGAGGATGATAGGCTGTGCTGATCTTCTGAGTGATGCCTAGAAGTTTGCAAAGCTGTGTCGAGAATTCAGACACAAATTGTGGGCCTCGATCCAATACAATCGTCGAGGGAAGGCCGTGAATGCACCAGACATTGTCATGAAATAGCTCAGCTAGTCCAAGTGAAGAAATAGAAGTGGAACAAGGTACGTAGACGACTTCTTTTGAGAATCGGTCAACAATAACACAAATGGCGTCGTATGAATTAGATAAGGGTAGTCCAGTAACAAAGTCCACTGAAATATCGCACCAAGGGCAATTAGAAATAGGAAGAGGGATGAGTTTGCCAGAAGGTGCTTTAGTGGTACCCTTCGTGAGGGCGCAACCTTGACAACTTTTTATATAATTAGCTACATATGATTTGA
>JBBPLP010000975.1:0-10400 GCA_038089875.1 Fistulinella prunicolor
TCTCTGCGAGCAAGNGTCTGGACTTACTCCTCACTCTGCAGACCCCCGAGTTCCAAATGTATGCCCTCGTTTACCTCTTGGATGCCTCGAATCCGCTGACGCGTCTCAGACACCAATGGATGTTTATAACCGATACAGTCGACGCCGTATTCCGACCAGATGACTGGAATCCCGAAGCGATGTTTGACCAGCTCGCAGAAATCGTTGGTAGCCTTCCTGTCCCGGAAACTCGGGTGCGTCGCCCATTAGTGTCCCTCTCGCTTAACTCATCACATTTTCTTTCTCGGTAAGGATCGCACACGATCAAAGAATGGCCATGTCACGTTTCCATCCTCGTCAGCTTCCGTCAGCTTTCCCTCGGCCGCAGAGGCACACTCTATGCGACGACCCATGTTGAACACGCTGCGACAGATCGACTCTGTCCGCGACCTAAGACCCTTCTTCTCCCATGTGAGCATTTCGACGTACGAGAGCGTGTACGCCAGTGGGGGAAATATCGACTGGGACGCTGTGGAACAAGGGTTGCTAGAGGACATGTTCGATGGCCGGTGACCATGCGGAGACTGATTCAGATTTCATCGCTCCCCGACTCGACTACATAGTATACATCTGTCTTGTCTGTTACCCCTTTTTTATTATCTTCTCTGTTCACTTGCACAGGAATGTAATCTTTCACACCATTTGTAGAACGCAGAACGCGGATAGAGATAGCCAGCCGAAAATGCAAGCATAGAGACAGCGAGGTGATAGGGTATAGAAATGTGCGCAATTTTCAGACTACAACATAAAAGCGCGAGTGCATGAAATACCGATGGGTGCATATAACGATTAAAAGTCACCCCAATTACGCCGGAATTTGTACTGCATGCGTTCCTGGATGTCAGCGGTTCCGTCTACCTCCCGCTCAGCTGGAGTATATTCTCGTACCTTGTATGGTAGATTTTTTCTGCGGACACGAGCCGGACGATGAGCACACGGCAGTCCCGTTCGTACAGTAGCACTAACCTCATCTTCTCGACTGGCGACTTGGGCTGCTTATAGCCTTGTTCGCCAGTACCCCATTCGGACTGATTCTCCTTCTCCTTTTCGATGTCCTTGTACTTGACGGCAGGATCCTGCTCAGGCGCGCCCCTCGTTATCCTGGGTTTTGGCACCGACTCTGGTTGTTGTGCAGGGAGCTGCTCATGTGAGTGCAAGGCCTCCTCGACGGTGATACCTTGGAACTTGGCTTCGCGTTCTGCTTCTACACGTTCGATATGTTCGTGGTGGGAGAAATGCTCAATGTCTTCGGGGTGGTTGTACGATTCGTCCGTTTGCGTCTCGGGCGTCGAATGGAACTGTTCTGCAAACGACATCGATGAGTTGGACGTGACGCACGGAGAGATCCCCATCCGGGACGCACCTTCATGATGGAGGAAGAACTCTGGGCACAAAAGACCGCGCGTGTCAGCGTGTCCAGACGTGGACGACCATACGGTTCCGGAAGAAGAGACGTACCGCTCTCGACGTCATAATGATGCCCTTCGGCACCGATCTCATCGAAAGAAGGAAGACCCTCGAAGCCGGCTGCCTCGAACTCCTCGGGGGTCACCTTTCCGTCGCCACTCTTGTCCATCAGCTTCAGGACGGTGTCGACGACGTGGTCCGCCTTGTTCTGGTGCTCCAACTCGTCCTGATCGAGTAGGCATGAGAAAAAAAGGGGGGGTAAATGCGAGATGGAGCTCTCGCCTTGGATTTCTTTTGCGAATACACGTGGTGAACGCCGTAGATGGCCTCTATCTCTTCGCGGTCCCATACGCCATCTCTGAGGACCAAAAGCATCAGCGCAAGGCCTGCGAACAAGAAAGGACGAGGCCGCGCGTGCACGGTGCATACCGGTTTAGGTCGTGCAGCTGGAAGAAGCTCTCGAGATCGAACGAGTCTCTGCGAATCCGGAAGGTGGAGATGTGCTCAGCAGAAGGGAAAGAGAGAGAAAATGGAGATGGGATACACACATGTGGTGTTCAGAAGCCATCTATTTACGGGGAAGACGAAGACGTCAGCGGGTGCGAGCGAACACGATGGGCGTCCGAAA
This sequence comes from Fistulinella prunicolor, assembly GCA_038089875.1. Classification (NCBI taxonomy): domain Eukaryota; kingdom Fungi; phylum Basidiomycota; class Agaricomycetes; order Boletales; family Boletaceae; genus Fistulinella; species Fistulinella prunicolor. Next base: position 2,075 of record JBBPLP010000975.1, read on the forward strand.
TGGGCATGGGGACGTACATGACGGATGGCGTAGTCGGCGGCAACGAGCTTTGGGTCCTCGTTAGCGCCGTGGTCGCCATGCGCGGCGACGAGGACCGCGAAAAGCAGTGATATTGCAAAGTGTCTCATACTAGTCACAGTTGGAGTGGTGGCGAGTGAAACTTGCCCTACTTGCACCCAGATCAGACCCCGATCACCACCTGAACTTGGACTACTTTGTTTTCCTGCTACGAGGCCACATGATTTGAGACTTTCTTCACCACCACCACCACCACCATGCCACCGATGCACGAACAGTCACGATTATCTGCACTCGATGACACTAGGTACTCTATAACTGCCCTTGTCGGAGCAGTGGTACAATACGAATAGCAGTATAACAAGTCGACCCAGTCGCGGTTCTTTCTATATGGATGGTATCGTCCAAACGATCTCTTGACTTCCATAGTTCGTCATATTCACCACGACCGCCTGACAACCCCATCCGTCAACGCCTCCAACGCATCCCTCGCCTCACTCGCAGGGAGCACCTCAAGCACCTCTTTAGCCTTTTCGGCGTACGCCTGTGCGAGATCGCGTGTGCGGGAGATACCGGACGAAGCGTGGATCAGAGACATGGCCTATTCAAGCAGGTGGGTAAACAGACAAGTGAGCGTGGCCGTACGAAACTCACTCGTTCAACATCCCCATCGTGTCTGAACCCACGGGAAATCAGGGGCTCCAACTCGGGATACTGTTCAGCGGCATACAGCACCGGCCCAGTTGAAAGGCCTAAACGAAGATCCGCCCCTGACCCAGGCTTGCCAAGTGCCGTCGAGGACGAATAATCCAGAATGTCATCGACAAGCTGCGGATGCGTCAGTCCATACGCCGGGAAATGTCACGACGTATGACCGAACCATAGACAACACACCTGGAACGCGATGCCAAGGTTCCGTCCATAGGCGTACGCGACCTCCTTCCAGATCTCGCCCTCACGGCAGCCTCCAAGAACGACAGCAGCCCGTGCGCCCTTGGCCAATAGCGATGCGGACTTGAAGTACGTCTTCTTGAGGTACATACTCCATCTGTCTGGTATCTCCACATGCGAGGGTTGCGCATGCAGACTGGATATATCGACCTCCGAGGACGAATGAGGCAAGGCTGGCGAGTCGGCGTTGACTCTAACACCGGCCCCTTTCATCTGCAAGATCTCGCCTTCAACTAGGTTAGCGATTACGCTCCCGATCAACTCGACGGCTTCGCTATCCCCAAGCCGAGCAAGCGCGGTACTTGCCCGGCCGAGTAAGAAGTCGCCTCCAAGGACAGCGAGCTTGTTGCCAAAGGCAGCTGGCGCAGAAGGCGCGCCGCGTCGGAGGTTAGACTCGTCGATGACATCGTCGTGGAGAAGAGATGCGACGTGGATCATTTCGACTATCTGGGCGAGACGCACTTGAGTGGGGAGGAGTAGGTGTGCCAACTGGGGTAAAGAGCCGGCAGAGTCGGCACACAGAGACGGGGGTGGTGAGGGATAAGAAATCATCGGTGGAGGAAGAAGGTCGAACGGAGAGGCAAACGAAGCGGTGTGATCTGGCATAGCGGGGTTGAAGTCGTTGAGCACGTCTGGGCGCGAGAGGGGTGCATCGAGCTGTTCAGCACTCAGACGAGAGTGTTCTGCAGACCATTGTTTGAGGGCGAAATGTGAACCGAGGCCATTCGTCGCACGAGAGAACAAGAGGACGAGGAGTGGGCGAAGTTGTTTGGAAGGGTGGTGAAAGTAGTAGGCAGCAATTTGGGAGAGGGTTGGGTGCGATGAACCGAGGAGGCTAAGGAGCGATGTGCGAACATGGGTGACCTCTGCCTTGAGCAGGGCATACGGGTCTACCGTCTTTGAAGAGGACGAGAGCGGGGAGGAGTGCGCATGTGACGTCGCGGACGCCATTTCGGACGTTGCAAAGGCGCTCGTAGACTGACGACGCACATGACGTGCCAGTCGCGAAGACGTCAATGCAGGACGAGAGAGACGAAGCGTAGACCTCGCGTTCAACCACGTCGACATCGTTGTCGTCGAAGTTGTTGGAAGTTGGCAGCAAAACGCGCTTTTTTTCCCGCGGATGCAATCATCGTTTAGGTTTATTCGGCGGCTCCAAAGGCCGGACTAGCGGATCAATCGAAATCCTCTCGAGCCATGTTATATATCCATGATAACCTCGCCAAAGATGACATTTGCAGTACTAAGCATTGGTCCCCGACTCCAGTGGAGGAGACACGAAACGTCGGGATCTATCATATCCACGTCGCGGGTATTATGATGGATTGGAATCTGAAATCACAAAGGCAGAGGTGCACCAGGCGCCGTGCCTTGGTACTCATACAGCTATGTACTAGCCTGTGTCCTGTCTTGAAGCCTATATCGTTCGTCGACGGAGAGTTGCCAAGTAAGGAAATCTACGCATATAAATACAACTACTTGTACATACGCGAACACAACATTCATGCAGCTCGTCTATCGGAAATTTCCGTTAATGACTTTAATGCCTCCCTCGCCTCACTCGCAGGGAGTGCCTCCAACACTTCTCTGGCCTTTTCGGCATAGGCTTGTGCGAGATCCCATGTACGGGAGATACTGGACGAAGCATGGACCAAATACAGAGCCTATTCGAGAAGTTCAGTAAACAAACATCGAAGCAATAACGTACGAAAACGCACCCGTTCAACATCCCCATCCTGTCTAAACCCACGAGCAATCATGGGCTCCAACTCGGGATACTCTTCGGCTGCATATAGAATGGGCGCTGTTGCAACGCCTAAGCAAAGATTCGCCCCTGACACAGACTTGCCAGGTGGCGTCGAGAAATCCATGATATCTTCGATAAGCTACTGGCGCGTCAGTTCATACGACAGGAAATGTCACCGCGTATAGCCGATAGACAGCCCACCTGGAACGCGATGCCAAGGTTCCGTCCATAGGCGTACGCGATCTCTTTCCAGGTCTCGCCTTCACGGCAGCCTCCAAGAACAACAGCAGCCCGTGCGCCTTTCGCTAATAGCGATGCGGACTTCAAATACAACTTTTCGAAGTATGCATTCCACCTGTCCGGCAGTGCCATATGCGGGGGCGCATGCAGACTGGATACGTCGACCTCACCAGATGAGGGTGATTGCGACGAGAACGGCGAGTCGACGTCGCTTCGATCACCTGGCCTCTCTATCCGCAAAACCTCGCCTTCAGATTGGTTAGCAATCGCGGTGCCAATTAATTCTACAACTTCGTCATCTCCGAGCCGATGGAGGGCAGCTGTTGCTCGGGAGATCAAGAAATCGCCTCCAAAAATAGTAAGCTTATTGTGAAGGGCAGTAGTCCCACCGCCAGACCCGTCAATAACGCCGTCGTGGAGAAGAAATGCGACGTGGATCATTTCGACTATCTGGGCGAGACGCACTTGAGTGGGGAGGAGTGTGTCTGTTAACTGGGGTGAACAGACAGCGAACTCATCGGTGGGAAACGAGGGCGGCGAAGGATAAGGTTTCTTTTGAGGAGAACGGAGCTCAAACGGAGAGTTGAATGAAGCGACGTGGCTTGGCATGGTGGGTTCATAGTCATCAAACACATCTGGACGCGAGAGAGGTCCATTGAGTTGCTCAGCACTCACACGAGTGTGTTCTGCAGACCAGTGTTTGAGGAGGAAATGGGAACCGAGGCCATTCGTCGCACGGGAGAACAGGAGGACGAGGAGTGGGCGAAGTTGTTTAGAAGGGTGGCGAATGTAGTAGGAAGTGGTCCGGGAAATGGTTGGGTTGGATGAACCGAGGAGGTTGAGGAGCGACATGCGGACATGGGCGATTTCTGCCTTGAGGAGGCCATACGGATCGACCGTCTTCGAGGACGCCGCAAGCGGCGAGAAATGTGACGTCGCGGACGCCAGACGGGGCGTTGCAAAGGCACTCGTAGACTGACCGCGCGCATGGCGTGCCAGTCGCGGAGACGTCAATGCAGGACGAGAGAGACAAAGGCTCGACGCTGCACTCAACCTGGTCAACATCATGATCGTTGTCGGCAAGCCGGAATTCATTAAAGCGAATAGGACGCGCTTGCTTTTCGCTTTCCTTTATGTAAACCTGATGTTTGCAATCCGAGTTAATTGCCTGTTGTTCAAATGTCCTATTATATATAAAGTATGTCAACACGGATAGCTGTCATCACCGGTTCGCCCCTCGTCCGGGCGACGTCGCTGTACTGTGCATCCGATTTTTGCTGCCATTTAGTGAGCTCAACAGCGTCGTCGCTGTCGCCCCCATCGTCCCACGATGCCTGTTCACAGACGGCGCAAGAAACGTGGCCAGCTTACGTCCCTGTACGGCCGTTCAGTACGAGCTCCTTGTACGCCAGCACCACTTGCCTTGGCACGCATCGTATCCCAGTCAGCCTCCGTCGTCCCGTTCACCGCGAGCAACAGCAGCGGCTCCGTTCCTTCTTCAGATGACGCGCTCTCATCCTCGACGGCGAGCACGAGAATCCGCCCAAGCTGTGGCATACCGTAGTCGTAGCGTACCGCATCGTCAACGATGAGAAAACACTGTCGTCCGCTCCGTGAACTCACCTCGCTCTCGACCATGCCTTCTACTTCTTCCCTCGTTTCCGCCCACACTTCTGCGCCAAGCCCAGCTACCATTCGAATCTCATCCTTGGACCTTTGCGATGAAAGTCCGGTGCATGGGTCTGCGTTGGCGACACTGTCCGGTTTTGAATGTGATGACACAGTCGACTTGGTAGAACTCGGGCTGGAGAGCGTCGCGCCAGCCCCTGAGATGATGGAGCTGTTGGAACTGGACTGCGCAGATGTGGCTAGTGCTGAGGAACACTCTGTGTTCATCTGAGAGGCATATGACACCAACGCGCCTTCCGGCGTGAGCAACAATGCGGTGTGTATGGATGGTGGCGAGAGCAGTTGGGAGAGGTATGTGTGCAAAGTGGGGAGGACGAGCATCCTGCCAGTTGGTCAGATGCAAGGCGAGTTGTCGCCGGTCTGAGGATCAGGTGGCACGAGACCACTGGGCTAGTCATCGTCTGTGGAGAACACCATTACATTCTGTTTCATCTCTCGGCTAAAACCGGGTAGACAAAATGCTACGGAAACAAGTGATGAAGCCAACATATCAATGTGAGAAAACGAAAATTAGGAAAGGCAAGATCTCTCGCTCAGGTCGTCTACGTTCTACTCGCAGTGGAATGTTTGTCAAAGAACGATGCATTAGGAATTCGGCTGCCAACATGTCAAACACGAATCGCCATCCAGTGTTCTCCAAGTATTATACCAACCCACACCTCTCCACATTGTCGCTCGCTTGATGCTAAGATTTTTGGGTGGATGGGGAGACGTCTACTTGCGCTTCTTGACATTGCTCTCATCCTTTTTCTCACCACCCGCGGGGGCAACAGGGGCCTTCTCGTCTTTCTTGTCATCTGGCGTAGCCTCGTCCGTTTTCTTCGAACTTGCTTTGGGAATGGGCTTCTGACCAGCACCGACCAAGCCGAACAAGGCACCCAATAGGCCAAAGAAGGTAATAATAGCTCCAAGCAGTCCGGCAGCAGTCTCGGGGTGGGACGTGACGGCGAAAATAGGGTCCTCGCGGGCATCGTCCAGGAATGCACCAATCTTGGCACGCACGAATCCAGCGGGGTCAACGCTAAATTCTGGAATTTCCTCAGTCTCGTCGAGAGGAGCCGCTTTCGAAACTTCTTCAAGGGCGTGCTTGACAGTCCACGTTTCGGCACGCAGAGTTTCCGCATCCTCGGCGGAGTGTCCGACGTAAATGTTATCAAACAGGATATCCTCCGTCATGGTCCATAGTTCAATACCAATACCACCCTATGTAACATGAAATGTTGAGCACAAGAGCATGGAACAGAATTCATTCAAGAACGCACAATTTTGTCGAGGTGCTTGACTGGCTCGGTGTCCTCGAAGTAACCGGGGTTAGGGATCTTACGGGGTGCCCATTCGCCTTTGTACTCTGGGTTGTCAATCATAGGCGCATACCACTTGCCCTTGTATTTAGGGTTAACCTTGTATGGACTGCAAAGACAATTTTCGTGTCAGCGTGCGTTAGAGTGAACATGCTGAACGAAGTTGCATACCGTTTCCATTCGCCACAGCCGGGTGCCTCATCGCATGCAGGGTTACGGACAGTAGGCGGGATCCAATCACCGTCCTCTTCATCATCCCATTCCTCGGGCTTTTCGGCATCTGAAGAAATTGTTAGTCTCATCAACGCACATCCCCTGTTAACCATAACCTCACCGGGATCAGCAATGTTCTCAGGCTCGTTATCGAGCCAACCCTCTGGCTTGACAGCATCCTCATCTGGGACCTCGTATGGTTCACTTTCATCCCAGTCATCAGGCTACATACACAAACAGGGATTTAGCAAGGTTAGTATGGGAGGCTAAAAATTTACCTTGACAGCTTCGGGGTCAGGGATCTTCTTGGTGTCAACCCAATCAACAGGTTTCGAGTCCTCAGGATCATCGATTTCCTGGGGAGGGTTGACAGGAGGAGTAAAGTCTTCCAAAAGGTTGCCTGACTTCTCCACTTTCCCATTGAAAAGAACCTCGTACGTGTTGTCGGGGCTACGCTAACTTAGCAACGACCACCGCATCCTCGACAACTGACTTACTTGATAACGAGGGTGTACACATTGGTATCCTTGCCAAATGTTGGCTTAGGAGGGACAGAGAGATGCTTCTCTTCGTACTCTCCAGTAACAGGGTTCTTATGGCGGAAGATGAAGTGCAACTACACCGCGACACAAATAAGCAGAGTTACTTGGAAGTAAAGCTCAAACACCCACCTTGTTACCCGGGCAGGTCAAGTCAGGACCAAACATAACCACCCAAGGAGTCGTATCCGAAAATTCCTTGCCGCTCGTCTGGAAGCCATCCTCGAGCAGCTTGATGTAACCACCACCGCAGTTGCCGCCCTTCTGGTACTGCACCTCATATTGAACCACGAGGGGCTTGGTCTTGAAGTCGACAGGAGACGCAAAAGGGGCGGAAATGGCGTGGTGCGCAGCCTTGGATTTTGCGACGAGGGCCTTCTTGCCAGCGACGAGGGGAGTTTGAGGATCCTCGACCTTCCATTCGCCGACGTAGGAGAAGATTTCACCACCAACAGGGGTCTTCTTGGTCGCCTCAGAAGGCGTCCAGCGTTCAGACCAGTCGTCGGTGAATTGTTCAACGAATGGGGCAGTGATTTCCGTCGCCTACGCGGATAGGTGAGCAGATGTTCGCGGATGTGCATATGGTTATATGCGCGGCGCGAATGGAGTGAGCACAGACCTTGAAGACGGGTTCGTCAGCAGCGTTTGCACTAGCTGCGGCGGCAACGAGGACAACAGAGAGCGCTACGCTTCGCATTGCGGAAATACGAAGGACCAGTTCGAATAAAGCAAAGAAAACGGTTGAGCAAACGAGCGAGGAGACGAGTGTTGGAAAAAGCTCCAGTCAGAACTGGACGCGCTCTAAATGCTGCCCGGTTAGTAATGCCACGTAGACTCTCCCACGGTCAACACACGTCGGCCACGTCTTCACGATATTATTGGACTGCCCGACGGTTCTCATGACATACGCTACATAGCTACACATCCTATCCTCATCTACCCTAGTAGATCTGCATGTCCTGAAGCTGATAGTGCGAGCTGCGATAGTCAATCAGCACAGACACCAGCACGATACCGCAACACGACGTACCACAAACTCGTCGTCGAGATACTTCGAGACCGCTATCTGGTCCCCGAGCCCCTTGCGCCGCCGCGTCTTCAGCACGAGGTCCCTTGCGAGCGCCTGCCCAGAAGCAGGTTCTAGTGGCCTGAGCTTGATGCTCGTGTCGGTCGGATCGCCTACGATGCATCACTCACACGACCACTATCCCGTAGAAGGCGGGTCACTCACCAGGCACGATAGACCAATGGTCAAATACCTGCGAGCAAAAGGCCTGCCCCTGCGTCGCAGTACGCAAGTCTGTCTCGAAACCATTCGCATCAATAACAGGGATAAGTGCTTTTACGGTGTACAGCGGCGATCCTGCCTTGGGCATATCTTGTGTGACGTGCCCTCTCCGCCTGGCAAGTACAGTATATACAGCAGATATACAATCTGCCGGTGCCTGAACTTCCACATAATTTATGGGCTCCATCAGGCGTGGCGTAGCCTATCACAACAATGAACCGAACACGGGGTAAAGAGTGAAGAGGGTCCTACCATCAGGAACGAAGAGTAGCATACGCGTCGTGCTGTGGGCACAATTTGTCCTCCCCCGCGGAAGATTGGTTCCTGAGCCAGGCTGGCG
>JBBPLP010000976.1:0-10382 GCA_038089875.1 Fistulinella prunicolor
CCTAGGCATCGTCGCTGCTGAATCGACCGGGGTGAAACGTAAATGGGCGGGTGGGCACCTCTGCGCATGCTCCGTTGCTAAAGCCGGATGTGTCATACGACGGGGCAGCGGATGGATCGTCGAGGGCGCTGGAACGCCGTACTTGGCGACGCCTGTCACGGATGGATTTGGCCCAATGAGTCGATACCATTATGCGTCCTTTTCTTCGGCAACGCCTTTGCCACCGCTGCCACCGTCCTCGTCGGCGGCGACGACGTTCTGTCCTCCTGGTTCGGTACCACCGACGCCAGGGGTTGGGTCAGGCCTTGGTCCAACTCCGTTTTCACGGTGAGCAGTCGAGGACGGTTAGTGTGATGAGCGGACATGCGGGGACGCTGGGTGTGTTGAGGGGCGAGGGGACCCGTTGCCAGCATCGCCGATGGTGCCTGTCGACGCCTTGGACGTCATGATGTAGATGTGTCTTTGTAACCTCGGACGCTCTTTCATTTGTACATTGTCTGCAAAGTCAATAGAGATGGCGCAGGACTTGTTGTGTACCAGTGTGCAGATGTTCTGAATATGCGTTGCGATGGGCCAACAGTTCCCCCCTTGCAGTGCAACATTCATCAATTTGGAACGCAATGACATCTCACAACGCTGTTCTCCCAATTGCCCTGAACACACCAGCGGTCAGGCGGCTCAAAAACAAGCGTGTCGTACTGGCGTCTGCCAGTCCTCGACGGAGCGAGATCCTTCGAACGCTCGTAAGCCTCACTTTATAGATCATGCATCACACGCTGCGATCTCGACTGTGTTGACCCTACCCTCCTCTCTATCGTCGTCCTGACCCTGGTCCAGGGACTCGCACCCGAGATTGTGCCCTCGACGTTCGCAGAGGACCTACCCCTATCATCGTTTGAGCGGATCCACGAATATCCCGTCGCGACGGCGATGCACAAGGCGGTGGAGGTATACGGGAGGCTCGTGGTGCGTCTCTGTTATCGTCTACCATCATGAAGCGAATGACGACATCCAATGTATCCCGTTGCTGTTGTTGCGATCATGAATCATGGCACATTGATCCTAGATCGAGGACCCAGACGACCCTCCTGATCTCGTCATCGGCGGTGCGCTGCCTTCTATTCTGATGTGTGCTGGGGACGACGTGCAGACTTGACTGTACAGCGGACACGGTGGTGTTCACGCATGCGCTCCCGTCGACGACGCTCGAAATGGAGTTGGGCACGCGACAGGAGCTGTTGGAGAAGCCGGTCTCGAAAGCGGATCACTTGCGGATGTTGCAGGACCTCAACGGGAACGTGTGTGAGGTCGTGACGGGCGTGTCGCTGGGTGCGCGTTTAAAGTGCATGAGATCATGACTTGACTGAACCAGTCCTTGTTCAGTATTCCCTGTTCTCACTGCCCCGGGCTATGCGACGAGGTAAGGAACACACTCTTCGTTGCGGTCGGGGTCATCATGCTGTAGACAGGGAGATAGAGGAACGGACGCTCGTCCATTTTGCCGACCACCCTGTGCACGTCCTGGAAGCATACGTCCAAAATGGCGAGGGATTCGACAGGGCGGGTGGCTTTGCGGTGCAGGTACGCATCTCGAATCTGCCCTGACACACATTGTTCACTGCATACGACAGGGTCTCGGGAGCATTCTCATTCGCAAGATCGATGGGGACTATAACAATGTCGTGGGGTTCCCTGGGGCGTCATTCTTCCAATTCCTAGATAGTCTGGTGGAGGAAGAAGTGGACTTTTTACAGATCTAGTCTTGTTCTTTTGCTACCTTGTCTCGTATCACACAGCCATTCGCTGACCAATCTGGCGAGTGCGGCAGTGCGGTAGTAGCCCGGCAGTGCCTTTTGCTCGTCCACACTGTCATTTCAGTTCCCTTGCTCGCTTCATCTCGTTTTGGTTCTCTCTCTCTCTCTGCTAACCCGTCCAAAGGACATCACAGGCTAACTTTTATACATATATCATTACATCGCTTGCGCCTCCTCAAGATGTCTGCGTTCGCCGCTCTCATGGCGCTCAGCGCCTCACAAACAAAGGAAGCCCAGGGGGCAGTCCAGACAGCGCTCGAACAGCGTCATCGGAATGAAGAACTCAGACGCAAGAAACAGGAAGAAATCGACCGCAAGCGTCGGGAGGAAGAGGCCAAACTGCGCCAGAAGCGCTTCGAAGACCAGAAGAAGCAACAGGAGCTCGAGGCGAGGCGAGAGGCAGAGCAGGCACGGCTTGCAGCGGAGACGACACGGCGAGAGGAGGAGGCACGACAAACGCTGCTCTACGGCCCCAAGAAAGCGAAGCAGCACCAGCAGGGGCCGAAATGGCCCACATCGAACTCGGGGATCCGGGAGGAGGTGCGCCGACGGCGGGTGGGCGACGAGGACGAGGACGAATTGGGGTCCCCTGGGGTGGTGCTGACGAGAGAGGAGAAACGGCAACGAAGGTTGGATGCGGAGATGCGGCGAACGTATCAGTTCAAACGCTCGTCGTCGACGGGGTATAGCAAATCTGGCCGACGGCTCCCAGGCGGGGCTATCGATGCCCAGTCCACGCCTGCGTCCGATTCTGGTGCCTCGGCCCAGTCGGTCAAGGCGCGTCTGGCAGCGCTGCCCAACACGCTGACGAAGCTCAACGTGAACAAACGGGACACCCGGACGATCGACGAGATTCTCCAGGACAGAGCCAAGGCGAAGAACGCGACCCTCGATGGCGACGATGCCCGCGAGTTCAACGACTGGTTTGGAAAGGGGAAGAGGAAGGAGCCCCCGTCGCTTGCTGGCACGCAGTCGAGCACGACGGTCGGGTCTGCCCCGTCCTCGGGCGCCAATTCACCGAGACCGGTGAGCACGAGTAAGTGCATTTTCCTTGTCTCGACGCATGTCTGTTTCGTCATGGTACCCAATACGTTGGTCCACGCACAGAGGCTGTGTCGCAACCCCCGCCCAAATCGCAGTCTCTGCCTGCCATTGGCAAGACGGCATCCAACCCGTCTGGGGCCAAGACGTCGTCCTCGCACGCTCGATCTGCTCTGAGCACCAAATCGTCCTCATCCTCTGGTGGCAAGTTCGCACACTCCAAGAGTCCAGTTCCTAGATCACACGCTGCCAAATCGGGAGCCACATCCGGCAGTGGCGCGCCCCCACGATCGAGTGGGTTGCCGCCAAAGAAACGACCACGGTCGCCCTCGCTCTCGCTCTCCCCGCCGCCGCAAAAACGACGGGTATCTGAATCCGACAACGCGCTCGGGTCTGAGATCTGGAAGTTGTTTGGCAAGGACCGGAATTCGTACGTCACGCGGGACATACTGAGCGATGACGAGGATATGGAGGCGGATGCAGACGATTTGATGATGGAAGAGCTGCGAAGGTGAGTCTGAATTTCGCCTGCGCTGCGTTGCGAGCTGGTGTATGCTTGCGTTCTGACACATACTCACACATTCACGCAGTGCCCGGCTCGCGAAACGCGAAGACGAGCTCGCTTTCGAAGAAGAGAGACGCCACGAAGAAGAGAAGCGTCGACGAAAGCGCGAACGCGAGCGACAGGGCATGTGATTCATGCTCTCCCTCCCCGTTTCAGGCCCCATCTCCCTGTTAGCTGTCGACGATCGACATGTTTTCCTTGCACCCTGCGCCCGCGCAGCTATGGCCCAGCCTACCTACTCAACCAATGTTGTTTTTGTGGTGTTTGATCCGTCTTTCGCTCTTTCCATACGCCCACTCCAACACCTACCCCATTTGGCATCCTACACAGAAAGGACTCCACATCAACGCTTTACTTTTTTTTTCATGATGCTCCCATCGTCTTTTCCCCTCTGATCTTGAACTCGTCTAGATGCGACTGGACTAGATAACAAACAAACGGATCGACGCATGCCATCACGCCCACCTACTCTCTCGTCTAGGAATCACCTATTGTATATATCTATGTCCCCACTTTTCTTTCATTCCTTTTCTTTCAGCGCTTTCTTGCGCTTGTGCCAACAAGCGGGAAAAAAAAAGGATAACGGATAAAGATACACAGACTCTGTCTTCTCTCTCTCTACTCACGCACTGTATCTCGCATGGTCACCCACACTTGTTCACTTTTTGCATACCGAATCCAACCGTGTCCTTTGTACCTTGCATCATTACCAGAATTCGGGACCGACGCCGCGAGGTGACGGTATAATTACATGAATAGATACATAACCACGAGCGACGACGACATGAAAAACGAGAGGGAATCGAGAACAGACAACAATGCATCTACGCGTGCATACAAAAAATGGAGGTCAGGGGTCGTAGGCGTACTTCTCGCCCAGTTGGACGTGGTCGGCGCTGTCGAACATATAAACGACGTCGGCCGCTTCGGCAACTGGCTCGAAGAATATCCCTCCTTTTTCTCAGCTCCCGTCGTCCGCGCGGAAGCGCTTCGCTTGAGGATACTGTCCGCCCTGTCCTTGCATAAACGCCGGATTGAAGTGCCCCTGCATGCCATATCCGCCGCCGCGTCCGCCGGCACCACCTGCGGACATCATTCCCATACCTATAAACGAATACATCCAAGAGGACCACCGTAAGAAACACAGCGCGACGACGAAAAGAGATTCGCTAAAAGCTCATACCCATGCCACCGCGTCCCCCACCGCCGCCCATCATCCCCCCTGCACCGCGCGGACCTTGGGGGATCATCCCGCCTCGACCGCCGCCAACGAATCCGGTACCCATGCCGCCGCCGCCGCCGAACCCGCCCATGCCCATGTTCCCCATAGCCATCGGGTTCATCATGCCCATGCCGGCCATGCCCATGGGTGCCATGTTGCCCATCATATTGGGCATACCGCCGCCCCGCATCATGCCACCGCCCATCATGCCTCCCCCGCGTTGCATGCCACCTCCCATCATGCCGCCTCCCATTTGAGGGTTACCCCCACGGTAGCCGCCACCGCCGCCACCGCCGCGACCCATATTCCCACCCCCGGGTTGGATTGTTGTACCTTGTTGCCGTTGTTCACGTGGTGGGGGTTCTGTGGAACAAACTCTTCAGGATGCATCATCACGTAGACATGCACCTTTCCTTACCTTTGGGAAGCGTTCGGAACGGATTCCCTTGTGAGGAGGAAGTAAATGTGGCAGTGGCCCGTCTATTTTGAAAGTCACTGGAGAGTACCGTCAAGTCACCACAACGTCAGACAAGACAAACGACGCACTTGTTGTCGAACCATGTCTTGAGGGCATTGGCATTTTCAAAGCTTCCGCATTCTAGGTATGCAACCCTGTAGACTAGTCGTCAGGTCATGGCGACATCCTAGTGTCGTCTAAACGCACCCCTTGCTCTTGCCATTCACTTTGTGCTCCGAGAACGTGATTTCTCGGTGATCCACTGCAATCCCCACATTCAACGCAACTTGACGCAAGTCCTCGTCCGTCGTCCACTGTAAAAAAAGACAGGCATCGGCACCACGAAAAGCAAACGCTCAGAAGAAAAAAAGGATTGCACATGCAAAACACTAATTGACAGGATAAAGAACGGACCCATTGTAAATCCCCAATGTACAAGGCATCATAACCCGTCATCGAGGGGTCTACGTTTCCACCGCCACCATGTCCACTGCTGGCGTGATAGTTTCCGTTCATGGCGACGTCCGGTCCCGACATGTCCGACTTTGCGTGACCTGCTTGGTTGGTATTGTTAGTGGCAACATGTGCACGCGAGGGTTCGCTCGGGGGAGGCAAGACGGTGTGCTTTGCGTCTTCTTCTTCGTCCAGTCGAGGGCGCTTTTCGCCCGTCAATGGTTCGACGGGGGTGCTCACGGCTTCGACAGGCTCTTCGACCTGCACTTCATCTTGAAAATCGTCGTCCTTTGTGGTCATGACGAGTCCCACCCAAACGTCAGCAAAACGGTGCGTATATGCGCTCGAGGGTGCCACCTACCTGTTCAGTCTTGCTCGTCACGAAACCGTCGTCTTCGCCGTAGATGTCAAAATCGTCCTCAGGCATGACTCAGAGCAGATTTTCGAGCGAGGGCAAGTTAAACACTTGTTTTGCACTAGAAGAAGAGATAGAAATGACAGGATAGGTTGAGTACCGACAGGCACATGATGATAGACAACAGGCATAAAAAAGGGGGGCAACAGGACAACCATAGTGAAAGGGGTGAAAAAGAGCTCAGCGCACACACAGAAGACCGACAAGGATAGTTCTGCGCGCTACAGGATCAGCGACACAGAAGGACGGAAGGGCGTCTTACATGATTAGGTATGGATACAGTGACAGTGATTAAACGGGCTTCCGTCCGTGGTTTTATACAAGTTCGTAGGTAGACACGAGTAAAACACACGTTCTTTTTCGCGGGGAAGGGCACAAGAAGTCTGTCGCGGGTTGACGTCGATGCGGAGAGAGAACAAGATTGTCGGTTCCGTTTCAGAGCTGTATTAAGCTGTACTTTATTTGTCTCTGTTGTGTTCCTGTGGCTACTCCCGCCGCAACACGGCTCCAATCACGTCTTCCTGATGCGCCAACCACAACCCAAACGCTGGCGACCGACACCATCTGTCGTAAAACGCCTTTTGCTTCGAGGACGATTTGAACGGGAGCGCTGACGGACTCTGCTTGAGTGATGCGAAAAAGTCGCTCACGCTAAACGGCCTCAGTCGTGACTTGCCTGCGTGACGCTCCGACGGGGTGGGCATCAGCGTGTTCAGATACCGATTGAGAGGGACGAGCATGGCATTCGTCCGCGCGCAAAAGTGTCTGCGCATATCGAGCGAGGCTTGGATTTCTGTCCGTCCGTCAGTATGTCGTCTTCACGGGGCTGACTGACACGTACGCTCCGCCTGGCATCCAGTACACGCTTTCTCAAGTGACTTGAGTAGTTGTCGATCCTTGGAAATGTGTCGTCGGTGTGTCTTGGTCGTCCATCCGGGAGAAGGGCCGGTGACAACCGTGTTAGCCCCCCCTCGCCTCCCGCTGATCCACATATGAGCCATCCTCCGAATGCGAGATAAATTGCACTCACTGCAACTTCCGTCCCACACTAAGGACGTGTGGCCAGTGCGCACACGATTTCTCGAAAAATGGGTTCGTGACACCGATAAGGAGCCCCGTCTTGGGAGGTGCCTTGTTCACCAATACAGCGTGATCTTTGTCATGGATCGTGAAATACGGGCGGATATCTGTAGCAAGCGGAATCTGTACAGCTTACAATGGTGTCTGGAACGCAGAAACAAAATTTTTACCGGGCGCACGAGGTCACGGAGCCACCATACGGCCTGGCTTGTCATCGAGGGTGATGGTCCAAACACCAGGATCGGTTCACACAACACCAGGCACTCCCACAACGACCATAGGTGTGACAACGACGTTTCGAAGAGCTGAATTGGCGGCGGATCAAACGGTCCAGAAGATGCGAGCAGCTAGACATTCGCGGTGAGCGGGCTAGCCAGAAGGGCCGAGAGAACACTGACGTGCACAGTCGGATTGAATCGCTCCTTGAATGTGCTCGTTTCAGCGAGTTGCTGGCTGTTGGCGTTGAGTGGTAGCTCCACGTGAAGCACTGAACCCAAGAAGCCGAGTTCGACCGTCGATCCTGGCGATGGGCTTTGCCTTTCTTTGGCATCCAAGGGCTCAGCAAGGGTAACCGAGAATGCAAAAAGGTAGCGTACCAACTAGCAATGTTATGACATGCTGTCTCCAGCATTGGAACGCCGTGATTATGGAAAAGCGGACCGAGTTGTGTTATCATGGAGGTATACAACGCCGGGTATTGGTGATAGGTCAGGAGTATTAACGATGACTATCACGACGATCTCGTCAATCCCTTTGTGATGGTTCCTAGATCATCCTCGAAATTCACCTGCTGATAGCCACGCTTTGACGTCGGGTCTCTCTTTTGAGAAAAGTGCGAGAAACCATACACGAAGCCATCCAAAGGATGAGGACGGACGACTTCTACATGTGCTTCAGGAGATTTGGGGTATACCTTGATCCTGAATGAGTGAACTTCCGATCCCTGTTCAAACAGAAACGAGTCAGGGAACGAGGAGAAGGCACTTTTAAGACATGTCAGATCGATAAAAAGTAGTTTACGAAAGACAGACATGTTTTCTGCCTCTGAGGACGACAGGTACGTGGGAGGGTATACTGCTCGCACGACCGGTCCGATATCAAGGTCAAAGTGAACTAGAGACAGGCACATATTGTTTCCTTCGAGTAGTTGGGAAGACGCATCTAACTTACCGACAACGAAGGCGAGTACCCATTCTTGCATCCTCCGCACCCTGTCCTCCGAGAACACAAACGAAGGAAAGTCATTCTCTGGGTTCGTATGTCCGTCCACGGTTAACGGGAGGTGCGGCATTGTGCTCGATCGCAAGGTGGGCTGGTGTACACTGAGTCGTCTGTCTTGCTGCACCTCGGTGACGTGCGAGAGCGAGGGCGATTTCAGCGAACCATGCGTCGCGTTTTGAACCGGAATCTCGAGTTGCACCTGAGAGGTCGGGCGAGACATCAACGACGAAATGTCGGTATCAGAGGGAGCTGGAGAGCCTCTGCGGGAGGAATAAAACAACCCGATATCCTGTTCTTCCAGATGATCAGGGACCTGGAGGCTCGCGCTCATTGTCGGCTGCCTGCAACCAGCAATGCCAACAACCAACAACAACACCGTCTCCTTCCAATCTTGACCATAATTGACCACTACCACCCAAACTTTCCGCCCAGTCTCTCCATCACGCCAAACGTTGGACCTACTACTAACAAGACATCCCAACGCCCTTTGGAAGGTCATGACGGAGGCACGTTCGGTGCAGAGGCACAACGAGACGCGATCTCTAGATATGGCATCGCAGGCAGGGTCTGGTGAATACCTCATCCTTTATTCCATAGACGACCGGACCAACGCGTCCTCCGCACGCAACGCTGTTCAGGGAGGCTGCGTACGCCATGTCTGCCCTGCCGATGGCCAGGGCAATTTCCTCGAGTTCGACCCGCCCTTTGTAGAGGACCCGCACGGCCTCTCGGTATCATCGAGCTCGGATCTGGAACGGGGGTAGTCGCGGCGAGCATCGCGAGAGCTATACAGCGTGCTACCTCTACCTCTTCTAAACCAGGCAAGTTCGTGATCGCCATGAATCTCCCAGACGTCTGTCTCCTCTTGCAATGCAATCTCGGAATGCGTACGATGGGAGAGGGGAATCGCATCCATGTCACCGGCATCGCCAGCAAGTTTGGCTTCGGCCACCCCATTCCGTCTCGCCGACTGACCCATATTGTTTGCAGGCGCAGATAAACTAAGCCAAGGTATACCCAAAATTAAATACATACAGAAATTCATACAGATTTTACAGTAACGCGGACAACACGTACCATTGATTGTGGTTACGCTAATAGTCAGGGATTCAAAGTTGTGGATCGGTCTATATATCACTTCCCGTAGTGTCATGTAGTGCGTTATAATTACAGTGCTACACGCGATCTTCATAATTGAAGACAAATTATTACAAATGAAGAGTGAGTTGAACGATACCTCATGTCACAGCTTTGGCTGTTATCACTCTGACGCCTCTTCGCTGGGCGAAAAGGTCCGGGGACAGATGAAGCAGCGTTCAGCGACGACCAGAGAGAAACAATGTACCATGCACCAGAGGGATTTCAAGGACATAACCATCTCCCCGATGGTCGTTTCGCTCGTTGTATTGATCCTAGCCTTCAGGAAGCTTCCATATCGAGCGTCCGTCACTACGTGGACGGACTAAAACGTAGCGTACCCTGACCAACTCGTTCACATCATCCACCTTCGCCTTCTTTGCTGGTGAGGGTTCAACTGGATTTGGTCCCTTTCGGAGAAGTTCTCGGACACTCTGCATGATCTTGCGTATTATCACATAGCCCTTCGGCGAACCTCTGTGTTCATCGGTCGTGGTTATTTGAAACACCCAAATATCTGCAGACCTGCAGGAGAAGTCGAGGTCCACTAAAAAAGTGTCAAAGAGAGGTAAGTTCGATACGTTGGGAACGTAGTATTTGTCTTTCTGGAGATCTGCAGGAATGTCTGCAGAGTCAAAGGCAACCCGCGTACGCTGGAATTTCGAGAACCCATCAATTGTCGGAGCATGGTCAGGTAAGATGAAACTTGGGGCTTGAGGGACGCCCTGCAAGTTCATCTTTTTGAGGGGCCATTTGCCAGAAACAGCGGTTCCAGCGATAGCACGGTGAACGAGTGGCTCGAAGAGGAATCCTGCAAGGCCTTTGGCCGCGGGCACAGAGAAAAGGTGACCAACCAGCTCGCGCGCTTTGCTCTCTCGTTGAGCGAAAAGTACTTCAGAGACTTGTTTGCCGATGGATACAGACTTGAAACTGACTTGCCACGGTGTTGCGTTTTCGTCCTCCCCGACATAATCGAG
>JBBPLP010000977.1:0-10374 GCA_038089875.1 Fistulinella prunicolor
CCATGGTCTCTGCTCTGGCATGCGACGGTCACCAATGCAGTCTCTGATTCGGGCACTGGTATCCATCTGGATTCAGGAAGAGGTAGCGTTGATGATAGTCCTCCGCGTCGTACCACAGTCCAGCCTTGAGCATATTTGTCACGATCTTCCTTCCCTCTGGTGTGAAATGCTTCTCCTGGACCGCCTCCGTGACACGCTTTGCAATTCTGACTGGTTCAGGACGGTAAGTAAAGATGACAGACCGATATTCTGCGCGTTGCAAAAATCAGAAAGCATGCGATCGCGTATGTCGTCACACGTACGAGTCCCTATACTGTCACCCTGCCTGTTCACAGTCACTTGGATCATGCGTGCGATAAAAGAACTCTGATGTTCTTAGTTTCCAAAACAGTACAGGCATGCCGCCACCATTATTGACATACTCGCCGACGAGCTCGTCGTACGTGACAATAGAAAGATCAAACTCGATCCTCAGCGCCTCTGCATGGTACGTCGTGCCAGTGCACACGTCTTGGTAGGTGGGGTTGACAGACGCAACCTTGTCCTGATTGGGCGATGACCAGCGAGACCTGCAATGACGTAGAATAAATAAATCACATGTTTCA
The DNA here is from genome assembly GCA_038089875.1 of Fistulinella prunicolor. Classification (NCBI taxonomy): domain Eukaryota; kingdom Fungi; phylum Basidiomycota; class Agaricomycetes; order Boletales; family Boletaceae; genus Fistulinella; species Fistulinella prunicolor. Next base: position 606 of record JBBPLP010000977.1, read on the forward strand.
TCCTCCCGTTGACTATAAGTACGAACCAACCTTTGAATGAACCTTCGCCTCATTTTCCATTGTTCCCTCGTCGCTCGTTACTACATAATTCATTTTTAATCATGGCAGAGCCAGTCTATTTTCCCCCCTATCCAAGCTTTCGGGTCCAGGCGGGTCCAGGCCTACCTGCTGCTGTCGCCCGCAATGACAACGTGACCATCGGGCTCGACCAGACCATCAATCAAGGCGATCCAATCGACAGAAATAACCTCATGGATGCCAAGACGGCTGCACATGACCTGCAGATGATTCACAGTATTTTTTTCCGAGTCAAATCTTTAATATTCAAATACTGACTACACTTTACTCACAGATGCTGGGGTGGATGATTGCATCACGCGGTCGGTTGTTGAAAGCGCCCAATTTCGAACTGCAGCATTGGAGGCTGGACGTACGTGGTATCTCCCATAGTCGTGTCCAATTTGCTAACCATTTTGATAAGATTCAGCCGCAGCTTATGGACCTGCTAACCAGACGCAGGATCTGGTGGCGATCGATATCCAACTTGACCAACTCGGGCAGCATTTTGCCCTGACTTCTGCCCTGATCCAGAACGTAAGGTCGCCCACCCGCTACCCTTAATCGCTGCTCCTACCGCCTGCCATTGGTAGCATCATTCCTAATTTCATTCCAAACCCTCACTCATACAGTTGTGCTGAAATAGTTAGGATGATGATACACTACAACGAAGACTTCACCATTATTGAAGTGGACAACTTATTATGATGTAGGGAGAGAATTGCACATTAGTTACGAACGCTCTGGCTATGGTGTTTAATCATTTTTATGCCACTGCACTTCTTTTTATGCCACCATGTTTTTTGTTACCACATTTTCTCTTATGGCACTGCAGTTTTTGATGTCACCGTGGTTTTCATGCCGCCAGTGTGATCAGACGTCTGGAAATGAAAATGAATTACGGAGAACAAAATGCACAATAGTACTCGACGGCAATATTAGGCATCTACATGGGTATATCTACCAAAATCCGTGCATACTCATGTTCTGTGGATGGCCTAGGAAAGCTTGCTTTTAGTATCTACATATATCATTCGGTATGCTGACGTTAAGTTGGCTCCGCTCTCGCTAACGACTCTGTTTCCACTTGTCGCAGGTCGCACTGGTGGCAATGGCACAAAGGAAAGCATACAGAACATACTGGCCATAAGTCAGCGTCCAGAGCAACTCGATAACACAGAAAACAACTTACTTGAAACATGGAAATACCCCGATAAACCCATGAAACGACTGGACAAAACCCCGAGGGTTGAGCTCGAGGGGAGTATGTACCAGATGCGAGCTGCGTCGAGCGAACCAGCAGCAACGCGGATGTGTGAAGACTACACCCAGAGATGTTGAGGGCGCGTGGAACGTGCCAATGAAGCTGGTGAATGTGTCAGGACGGGGACACGAATGGTTAGAGCGAACGAGTCGAAAAGATACCGAACCTGAGGCCTTGAAGCTAGACGATTCAGGAAGCGAATGGGACACGGCGAGGCCGTCTGGGAGTGTTGAAGACGCTGCTGAATGCATCAGTACGACTGGATGAACGGTTGGAGTAGCAGAGCTCAACCAACTCATCAAAGGAGGCTCAAAGTAAGCCATACGACCTGGGCGGCGAAACAGTCGTACCAGGCGATTACCGCAGGTTCCGGAATGCCTCATACACGATATTAACAGGCGTGAAGGCGGAACGAACGCATCATGTCAAGATATAGTCCCAGGAAGCAAAGGGCGATATCGGAGTCGATTGGGACCCCCAAAGTGAAGGTGCCAGGCTCTAGTGATGTGCCAGCCCGGCTCAGGCTCAGGCTCGGCTTTGTGGGGCTCAGCCCTGTCAATCTTGCAAGCCTGAACCTTACAAGCTTGGGATCAGGCCGGGACTCGAGGAAGTGTGCCGCTACTCGAAATGGATCGAAACACGATCGCTAGCTGTAAAGTAGGTGAGTCGGCTCGAGCAGCGTGACCACAGGACAAGGAACGTCCCTGACCCACCCACTGGACCGCTCACCAAACATTCCAAGCGACCCATAAAGCCAACGAACAAACCGCGTCGTCGTGACAGGCTGAAATCGAACGCTACAAACATTAATTGAGTTAATATGGGGAAATTCGCTCACCTGATGACTGAATCGCGTCCGACGCGTCGATGCCAATGCGGACAACTTATAGCGACCCGCGGATACCATGTATATGCACCGTACAATGTATGGTGCCGATCCCGAGATGCGACGTGCGAAGACGGTGGAACTTGAGGCGATCATTGATCAATATCAACGGTGATATTGTGTGCAGAGTCAGACTGCAACAAGATTGCTGAACCAGCCGCGACTCGACGCGACAATGCCACGTGTCCAAGTATGTGATTGGATGATAATTTGTGACATGCAATGACGTAGTTACTGAGAATAAATCACATTTTTCATTTCAAGTACTAGCAACGTCCACGTCCAACATTGCAACGAAACTGTGTACGTGGTACCTCCTACATTCACTCTCAAGTTGCTAATTATTTTTATAAGTTACATCTACAGCTTACGCGCTTATGATCAATATATCGCAGAATTTGGAGGAAATGAATAACCAACTCATCGAACTCAACCACCGCTTCGATGCAGCTGATCACCGTCTTGACGAATTCTCCCGCCATATTGCCGATAATGCTGCAATGACCCAGAATCTTCAAAACAGGGGGCGTAACAGATGACACATGCTTGTAACCCATACTTGCCACTTTGCAAGACGGCAAGTCTATCCACATTCCATATACTGTATGAGTTTTCTAAAGGGCTCTGTGATATACTAGTTCCCGGGCCATGGTGTTCAACATGCGACGGCTGTGTTCGGGAATATCGCCGATCTTCAACCTTTGCTCGTTGCTCCTGCTGAAGGGCCCGCCATCGGTGGCATCATTCCGGACTTTAATCCAGTCTTGTTATCATATTATTATCCTGAAGTAATCAGGATGATGATATTCTATAACGATAACTTCGGAATTGTGGAAGGTGATACTACAGCTGTCTGTTATGACAAAATAGTGTTTTGTTTTTTTACGTCATTGACAGCTGTCATTTGGCAATAACGTTTACATTGTCCTGTACGAGTAGAAATTGTTATCGCAAGTGGCCATTAAATCAGGGTTAGATGTGACAATTATATGCGATGGACATGACGCTGGTCTTGTTGTCTGGCGCCATGCGAACCAAACTGCGATAGATAAAAGCGTCGAGTGGTAGAAACACGTTCACTTGAGATGTTGAACCAGCATCATAATCAAGTACAGACACGCGGAAGGTGGGAGGATACAGGCAACTTGCAACGCTTGACAACACTTTGGTGATCGATCAGAAGCTCAGACAACAAGGAGAATAATCTTGTTCATGAAGCCATCGCGCGAGGGATATTGAGGGTAGATCCAATAAATTGGTTATAACCCGCCCCAACACTGATGGCCCCTCGATGTGACTCAACTCATGACCTGTTCGTCCGACGCTAGGACGCGTGTGTATCTCCTGCGGCGCCAACAGCTACCGATGATGATCCACGGAAAGCGGTATCTGCAACCGCGTTCGTAACAAGGGAAGAGCGAACAGTGAAAAAGGACAGTACCTTGGCTGATACCGCGATTGTCGCATAAACGGACCAAATAGGCGCGCATGATGGCTTCATCACAGCTGCACACGCTCGCAATACGTCAGACGACCGGGCGAACAACCAGAAAGCCAAACCCAGCCAATTCACCTGAGGAGGCCCCACAACGAGGCATACGACCCGGGCCGCGAAACCGTCACACCAGGCACTCACCACAACGTCCTAGAGGCGGTGGGAACCGGAACGGCATCGATACGAACGCGCTGTGTCGAGATACAACCCTAGGAGCCCAGGAGGAGGTGCAAGAGGTGATTGACGATGTTGGAGCCGATTTGGACGGTCAGAGCGTTAGTACCGCTGTGCACAGGTACTAGGGACGTACCAAAGGCGTTCGGAAGTGGCGCGTCGATGAAACGAACGCGTAGACTCGAGATACATACCCAGGATGCCCAGGAGGACACCTAGATGTCCAGGATGCGAATTGCAACATTGAGGACGATGGGATGCGACGAATCGATCGCAAATGCGTAGATAACGATGGGAATAGGTGTCAGAGGGCTGGCGCAACGAGCGACGCACGCTGTGACTCGACACAAGTCAAAACGCGATTGCTAACTTTAAAGCAGCCGAGTCAGCTCGAGCAGCACAAGGACAGGTCGACGAACGTACCTGAGCCACCCAATCCGTTCAGCACAAATGTGTTCCTTGTCTTCGCATCGCGTGCTTGCACAAGTAACCTTTGTGGGCGTCGTCGTTCTCGTTGTGGTGTACATACCTTTTCAGGAGTTTTCTGTCTACCGGACGGTGGCTTTGCGCTTTCAAGTTCGGATCATTCCTGGACCGTCAGGTACAGGTTTATGGGTGATGAATCTTTCCCCACGTGACTGCGCTGATTATGTCAGAAATCCCTTCTTTTTGGGTAGTTCGCTCCCACACCGCAGAGCTCCTTTTTGAAATGGTACGTGCGGCAACGCTGCGTCCGCTCCTTTTTCCAAGCGTCCGCCCCGTCCTGAGTCCCAAACCTATCGTCGTTTGTAGGTATTACTATGTCGGAAGGCGAGTTTCTTTATTTTTTTCCGTATCTCCGTTGTATCTTGGGTGTGACAATGTTTTCCCTTTTAGGTTATGGTGCCACTTCTTTACCTCGAGGGGTTGCACTCTTTGTTCGTTCATCGGGTCCTGAGATCCGTGCAGACCGTTTTGTGGTCAGTGTCTATGTTCCGAACGTTCGGTTCAGATTGGTTGCATGTGAATGTGCAGAAGTGGCTGCTTCCGAGGCGTTTCCTGAAGGCTCGTTTTTAATGGTGCTTGTCCCAGATATTCGAGATTTTCTCTCTGATTTCACGTGTCACTATGGCCCAGTTGAAGGTTCTACATCATTATGGTAGTAATAACACAAAAGAGCACCCGTCGCCACAATCAGGACCGTGGATGCCTACTTGCATCGTTACACCCTGATAGTCCCTTTCGACGTGACATCCTCAAATGCCCTATTGAAAAACAGGGCATGTCTTGTTATTCAATATTCAGCCAGGAACGATGTGACGACCTACCAACCAACAAAAAATGTGCTCCCTACATCCATCTACTAGACTCCTCGAAGGCTTAATTATGTGGGTACATGCCAGTGTGTGTTTCCTCTGCTTGCCGTTCCGATTACTGTATATTAGATAGGAAGGTTGCTACATCCCTTCGGGTCATTTCTTACGTGACAATGTGTACATACATATCTTGCACTCATTAATTGATCGTTGGGCGGTGTCCAGCATCGGCCGGTCCAGGTGTGCCCGGAGGGGCTGTTGAATGATGACCAGTCCTAGTCAGTGAGATCACGTGCACACAACTATCGGCACGGGGCCGTTTTTTCCGAGTCGCATCTTAGAGAAAACTATGAGGTTCGTTCACGCTCTCTCGGTTCTGAGTTTCCAAATTTCATCAGTTCATGCCGAACTTGACGAGTCCTCTCTGCTAGCCACTGTCACAATGCGTCCTGAATCGCTGCCAGACTGTTGAACTATCCGTGTCGCCCGTTTGGTATGGGCCTTTTCATGTCTTTGGCCTCCCCTGTCGCCATTTGACATTTCCCAAATCTTCATCCCACTCCTTGATCTGGATGCTCATTGCTGAGGGCATTACCTGACCCTTGCGCTGGTTTTGGGTGTTTTGGAGTGGTACCCGGACAGTGCATGAAATACCGCATCGTGGCCGCCTGGCCAAAGTTAGTCCGTATGGAATCACCATAGTATGTATTTACCCTCATGAATTCAATTGTCCTTTACTCTGCCAAAATCGTTCCATTCGTTGCCGACCTAACCTTACTTTCTCTTGCCCTTGCATTATTTTCCGTCTTAGATCGTGTCTTTGCCTTTTGTCTTATTCCCACCCATTTCATTCATTCAGTCCCAAAATGTGTTGACTCCGTATGTAGTAGATAGCTCACCCTCGGATCCCGCTGGAAAGCATTGCTTATCTGAACGCACTGAGACTCAAGCCGAATGCCCGCTGCAATGCACTTGAACATCAAGGCTTCCTTTGTCGCTTCCAGACTGAAACGGCCGGTTGGGATGGAGAAACGATTCCTGACTCGACATGTTAACTGTGCTTGCCCCTATCGACATCGATATAGAGCTCAGGCTCTCTTTCCCAAGAGCATACCCGAACTGTCCCTGTGACAGTGTGTCAATTTTCGGCTTGCTTTTGTTCTCGCCGTCCCTTCGCCAATTGCAAACTTCTTCGCCAACTAACCCTTCGGTGGTCGAATGAAAGGTGCTCTTGTGGACTCGTATGCCAGTCGCGTGGCCAAATAGTAGTCTTGCAGCCGTCTTATTATGGGCCACATGATTAGTACTATGCCATTTTGACTTAGGGTATGCACAACGGCATTAGAAACCAGCGGCCCATCATGATGGGGGCAAGGAAATTCCTGACAAGTGCCGTAGTTACCCGAGATAATGTTATGTAGGATCGGTTGAACGATGATGCGGTCGGATCGCGTCAATGCATGTGTACACATGTTTGTTGTATTAGCATATGTACCATTCGAGCCTTAGTCAAAGCCCTTAAGGCTACTACAAACAACCCAGGATTGACCTAGTTTTGTTATACCGTCACTCGCTCTCCCGCTTTCTGCTGCTCGTCCTGCCACGGGGCTTGGGAGAAAAGGGAGAAGGCTCACAATTCGAGGTCAGCCAATACCCAATACATATCGTGCGGAGAACCATCTGGCGGACTGAGATAGATGGGATGGTTTCAAGGTCCATGCCTGTAGTAGAGACCGATGGCGATCGCGCCGGTTAAAGCGCCAACTATACTGTCAAGGAGCCCTGACTCTGGATGCGATCATTTTGATAGCTGAACATTTCTCCGAGCCGTGGTACTTCTGAATTCAAAGAGTCTGGAGCCGATTGAATAACCCACCTATGTATAATCTGGGTTGACGGGGTTCATTCTGGCTCTGACGGAATCGCTTTGGGTACCTCCTGCTAGAAATTTGGGTGGATGAAATACTAAGTCTTATCTTATCATTTGCCAGCAATTGTAGTAATGTTGATCTTTCTCCGAAGCCGTCAACTTCCACTCATTTTGACATCCGGGGCCCACCTTTGCGCTTATTCGTCGGATGGTTTCGCTGGAATCCTGATAGTGCTGACGAGGCTAGATCACGCCTGTTTGCCGGAAGTCCATTCTCATGGAATTGCCACTGTAGGTGTTTTCTCTCGCCCTGGCATGTGCCGGTCCTCCGATCAACCGAAATTATATACTCATTGACATCCCGATCTCACTTTCTCTGTACACGAGAGGAGGCTGGACTACAACATGCCAATTAGAGTTTTTGGGAATTGATATTAACGACTCGTACACTATGGTGGTGAATCGGAATTATATGTAATGGGATGATTCCATCGCAATTTGGTGCTGTTGTATGTTATCTTGATTTCTTTGTCTCGATGTTGAAGTGGAACGTCAAATGACTAATAACCTGTAATTAGCTCGCATCATCATCGGACGGCCAAGTGGCCATCACACCGGGCACATGTCTCTTCAAGAATTGCGCTTTGAATTTTTGTTTGTCATCTTCGTTTTTGTATCGATGCCAAGTCATTATCATCCACACAAGTCGGTTTCAAATTGTGATGCACATGGTACCATACAGAACTCCGACATTCCTTAGTAAAGAGTCGCCAAAATAATGATCAGTATCTCCCCATGGACGGGCGGATCCGGGGTATCTCGAAATGAAAATGTCCAGTCCAACGGTGCGACAGTACTACAGCAAGTATCAGGAAAGGTATCCCCAACCCCAACCCCAGCCCCAGCCCCAGATCGAGCGATAGGTTGGAACTCGTTTGAATAGCATTTCCTGTTGACGACCCGGTTGGTGCAGGTAAGCTGGTTGTTCCCGTACTTGATGTCCCAGTCCCTGTTGACGAAGTCGAGTTTGATGTCCCTGAGCTTGATGATGTTTCATTCAGAGCAAATACAAAATCCAGACCAGGCCACAGGATCAGCTACGGCATATTCAATTCAGTATTCAGAGAGCTAACAGAATGTTAAGCGTACCGGTACACCACTTGTGATATATCCGTCGTCTATGTTCCAGGTCATTGTGCAGTTGGAATCTATGCAAAATCTGTACGAGTTCAGGGCGTTATTAGCGCTAGAATTGGAGGTAACGGCCTACTCGTAAAAACCTGTTGATTCGACTTCGCTGGCATTAATGTACCATGGAAAAGGTGTCTGACTTGGTGCCAGATATGGAGCCCCGCCGGAAAATGGGGCTCCAACCCACGTTTGTGTCAAGATGTTTTGAACAGAGAACCAGCCACCAGCGTTTGTCTCATTGTAGGGAGCTACATCCCACTTAGGGGATGAGAACGACCGTGAGTGAACGTACTACGTGCGGGACTGTTTTACTTTTACCTGCTGCCCCGAGGTATCATCACATGTTGTCAGTGATACATTGGCGTCTGCAGTGGTAGTAGAGAACGCCAGACACATTAAGCTATGTTCGGCAATAATGGTGTAGGTACCTGTGATAGAGAGGGACATTGTGCCACAGTTCAGGTTACTACGAACCGCTGGCTATATACCTCGCAATTTTTTTTCGGCATATCGCTTCATCTAGACGGTTTGGTAACGTTGCAGCAAAACCTTCCTCAAATGACCAACCACCCGTGATTTCCGTGAACATACATATCATGTGAGATAGGGAACTGTCCGGATAGGAAATATTGCTCTTACGCGCTGGTTTGATCCAGGTACGACGCATCGAACTTCCCGTTCCGCTTGTCTTGATATGCAGGGAAGCCGCGAGGCATCGAATTTTCCATCAGGAAAATTGGAAATCGTTTCCCTGGCAGGGTTTTCACTTATGGTAAGTGTCGTCGGATGTAAAGATACGATGTGAAGGTGATTGAATGGCCGGGTCTCGCCTCTTGTAGTAGTACATCCTTCCACGTAACAACACAATCGTAAGGTCGTTTGATAGTAGTAGTTGGGTTCGTGATTACGATATTTTTGCACGCGGACTGAGGTTAGCCTTACCGTAAATTACTTGGTGGCATGTACCATGCCAGGCGTACACTGGCTGGCGCCCAGCGCCCATTATGCCATCCTCTTTTACGTACTGGCAGGAGTCGGAAGGACTTCAATTCTTTCCATTCTGTGAGTGGCGAGAGGCCATCCCTGCCCAAGGAGTAAGACCCACATATGAGGCGTTCGGTGTCCTATACCAGCGCCCAGCGCCCGCTAGATTTAGCCTGCTGGAAAGGCATAATATGCAGAGAAGTGCTCGAAGAGATGATTATGATTGCTTGGTGGTCGGAATTTGGAAGATATGGGGACCCTGAATTACTTCTATCATGAAATTGAATTGATCCGCCTCATGCTAAACATGTGTCAACAAAACCATGGATCCGAGTTCAACGGTCCAACTTTACACTTTGAGCTGTGAACAGCGGTGTCAGTGCACCGCATGCTTTCAACGAGGCGTGCTCTCTGATGCCGCGATCGATGATGTTTTGGGGTTTCCCAAGTTATAAACTCACGGCTCTAAGGCTTCCTTGCCCTCTCCCTCACAACAGTACTTAGCAATCATGAGCGAGTCCATCGAAGCCTTGATTGGCTTGTCCGCTAGCGC
>JBBPLP010000978.1:0-10340 GCA_038089875.1 Fistulinella prunicolor
CCCGTCTAGAAACTGGGAAATCACATCATTGTCGTGAGTAGCTTGAACAATGATGCAATAAGTTGGGTACTGACTGTGCTAATTTTAGTTGCCATCCCGATGAAACAGAAGGGGGAGATACGTTTTCGTCCCTTTTCCCTGCTGAAGAGAGCGCTTTTCTTCAGGCTTACCAGGACTTCGCTGAGCAGCTTTTTCGTGAGTATCTACTAAATACAATTCGAGGTAGTAACTTACCTGTCACTCAGCCACGGATAAACGGAAGCCAATGGTACCAGGCAGTGGAGGCAAAGACAAGGACAACAGCAAAGAAGAGAAGGAAGGTAATGCCGCCAAATGCACTGACTATGTTGAAGTCAGGATCAGCAAAGGATCAGTGGAGGAGAATGAACTCGACTCACGAAACCAGTCCACGGATGAAAAGGGTGCTGAAGATGAGGGGAAGGATGATGAGCCCGACTTTGATGACCGTGGCCTTTATAGGTTTTCGCCAGGCGGCTCCCAACCTCCTGATGCATTATCTGGCGAAGTGCGGAATATGGCAACATCGACAATTGATGCATCTTCCGAGGATGCATCATTCTCTGTGCCTCAACCCATTGTCGCCATCTTTGATGCATCAGTGCCTTCTGATCTTGGGCAATCCCCCGTCCTCCCTGCCGCTGATGCATCATTCGTCCCAGTTCATGATCCAAGATTGGGCCTCCAGGTATGTAATACTTCGACGCATAATATTCAGGTTGGCCCAGCTGACGACTTCGCAGGTTGATGCATCACTCTGTTGGGGATCACCCGACCAATTTCTGACACCGAATGCGATGTTGGGACCCCAAGTTGACAATCTCAATCTATCTGCTGGACTCGGCACCGCTTCCAATGCTAGCACGTCAGGTACCACATTCAATTTCACGCAGGCCATGGAAGAGGCTCTTAGAGATTTCCATTCTCTCTACAATGCCCCTGGATATACGGTCGACACGCAGCTCGCCTCCGGAGGATGGGACTTCTTTGGGATTGGAATCCCCTCCGCATTTCCTCCAATGACCTGTACGCCCCGATGTCCCAGCTCTAACACTGTTGGTTACACGACTTCGTCCAGCACAGATTATTCCGCCGAACCAACAGTGGCTATCACACCATCAATTTCTGAGCCACCTCCTGTGAGCCCTCCCAACGTCAACACCACCGTTAGCATATCTCACGTGCCGACACTGACGGCCCTCACCCCTTCCCTGTCTGGAGCACAGCCTGTCATCCCAGGAAGCAACGCATCCGATGGTGCAACGTATCCGCTACAGCCAACACCACCACCAACCATACCATCCGTGACGACATCGGTTGGCCTGACCGATGGCACATGCATCTCCACTGGCGAGAAAGATAGTCCGCGATCTCTTGTGCTTGTTGCAGATGGAGACACACAACAGCGCCCCAGGCGTATGCACCAGAAGTCCATGCGTAATGACATTGCCAACTCCATAGGATCTAACCAACGCAGCTTTCTTGGGAAAGAAAACATTCCGCCTGGTGACGAGTCCCCAAAGAAGAGACGTGCTGAAACCATTGATGGGGGAACAAAAAAGTGAGTCCCTCAGGCCCACGTTTTATAAGTAATCTATTCCTAACGTCACACACTAGGAGAGCGAAGGGGAAGAAGTAGATAGCCTTACTCCACCTTGTCCATTTCCCTGTTATCCCTTACTTTCTCTGACATGCCCCCGCATCACTGAAAAAATGTAACCCTCACGTGAATTGATAGACAGGCAGAACAAGATCGTTAAGTTCTGGCCTGCGCAGACAGGCGAGATTCCGTTCCTGTGAGAATCTGGTGCCACAGCGTCAGGCAAAAGTTCGTTGAGAGCGGAGTGACTCAGTAAACTTGTGTGACGGCGAGGACTGACTCACTGTACATAGAACCGTTAGAGTACTTGAAGAGGCGAACTTGAAGAGAAGGGAAAAGAGGGAAGTATCCTGAATAAATTGGCACCTGTTAAGGGCGTTCAACTAGATGTACAACGGTCATTCTAAGAAAATGATGCACTACCGATGCTAGAACGATGCATCAAATGATACATCAAATCGACGGGGGTACTACATGTGGTCTTGTGCGAACATTCGTGTCCGAGCTGGTGCATCCGATGCATCAGAGTTGAGTGCGAAACTGGAATCACTTTGAGTGATGAATAATGTTGACCATGTTGAGCGTTTGATGCATCAAAAGTGACAGCTGACTAGAAGAGACGGCGAAAAGCGTCTGAGTTAGGTGCCGTGATGCATCATTCAAGGTTCCAGCTGATGCATTAAAACTTTGTCGGGCATTCAATGACCTTGAATACTGTATCATGATGCATCATACTGCTCCCTTTCAATCCAATTGTTGCTGCGGACGCCAGTGTCGTGATTTTGCATCACAGCTCTCACGGCAGTGCAGGTCGTTTTTTGCATCAAAGTACCAGTATGGCCTGTTTTTTCATATCACCTTGCTTGACAAGGTTTCTGTCGCACCCAAAAATCGTGGGAAAGGTGCACCCCCTGTAGTCCCGGTGTTTGCCGTGGCCAAAGGTTTTTGCCGACGCCAGACGGTGCTCCCCAAGTCATATGCCTTGGTAGTAACTAGACCGGTCAAGATCATATATTCACCTTATGAAGCTGAAGCCCATTGTTTGTCCGGGCATAACGGGGACTCTCCACAACCAGTGCCTCGTTAATTCGTCCTGGGGTCGTCAAGAAGGTGGGCTTGTGAAGATTGGCAGGAAGGCACTGCTGATTGCATAGGATTATTCTACGATGAAACAGTTGAAACTTTGCCTCGGTCGATGACTCTTGATGGTCAAGTTTACTGGATTGGCAAAGCATGACCTGTATTAACTCGAAAGGAAGTTGATCTCCACTTGGAGCAGTGCGAAGGAAAACAATGTAACCATTCAATCTTTCATCGCAAATGGTCAATTGAATGCATCACGAATTGCTCGGATCTCGCCAGCGGTGACTTCGCATCGCTCCCTATCTCCCGCATCGTTCCTGCATCACATAATTGTTGATCACTGCAAGCTCGTACGTCACTTCTTGTTCCAGATTGGTATCGCAAAAAAAAGCATTGATTCACCGGAGAGTGGATATAACTGCTAAGGGACTGCGATTTACTCATTCGCTAGTAGCCTCCCGTCCCTTGACTCATCTTTGCGTGTTGGCAAATACTTCCAGTTCTCTACCCACTATGTCTTCTGACTTACAGACTGATTTGGGACTTCTTCTGATCAATGACTATCTATCTCGTGCGTTCGTACCTACCTCTAATCTATCACTCATCTTACAAGCTTATATAGTGGCTATCACCGCCGTCGTATATGACTATCGTGAGACATCCATCTGCACCCTCTCCTTTTCATCGATTACTCTAACCTTGCAGTTCTCACATTTTCCAAGGAGGTGTTTTTTTTCGCTCTCAGAATCCCATTTGTTGGCTGACAATGTGGTATTTAAAGATTGACTACATTTGGGTAAGAAGACAACAATCCTTAATGGAACATTAGACCCTGACAGTAATGCAGCGTAGACCCTGGTCCATAGTGTCGACAACGTTTGTTCTCGTGCGTATCGAGCCTGGCGGACCCCTTGTCTCCTAAATTCTAAACGATGTTTCAGGTGCGCTATGTCGGTCTTCTTGGGGCTATGTAAGTTTATCGTTATTGGGTACAAATAAAGCTAACTGGATGGATCCCTGGAGCTTTATTGCCCTCGGTATATTCCGAGTTAAATTGGAGGGTACATTGTCTGACAAAACATCCGTAGATGGTACTTCGTTTGTTCCTGGTTCTCACATCGTCAGTCCTTCTTGTGGTCCTTGTTCAATGTCGTTAATAATATAATTTTTTGGTAGACGTATGCATCCAAATTTCAGAATTTTCACGGCTCTGATAATGCTTCTATAGTTGTAAGCAACTCAATCTATCGCTTTAAGCTGCACCATCATGAACACATGGGATTTCTAAAGGCACCATAATATATCTGGCGGGGAACTGGGGGTACCTCATACTTTTCATTGCTATTGATTGTGAGTGATTTGTGGCCTGTGATCTTTATATTCCCTGGCAGTGATTTCAATTTACAGGGGTAATGATCCTACGAGTGTATGCGATGTGGAATCAATCGAAACTGATCTTTTATTTCCTTTTGTCCATTTACGTGTCAGAGATTATTGTTGGCGTCATTTTTCTAGTCATCTATTACAGTCCCAGCATCCACTTCTCAAGTGCGTACCAACATGTTGAATTCTATCCATCACAGCAGTCTCACACAGGAGCACATCACCCAATGTCACATCTGTAGTTGTGACTGCACAAGTTCTGTACTTTTCTGTTTGCGGATACAACAGCATCCCATCCCTGATCGACTGGTGTGCTCAGCTCCCGCGATTTCTTCTTAGTACATCACTTTTGGTTCTCGCCGTTGCCCAAACTGTCAAGCAATCACTCGACATGTACAATGTGACGAGACGATGGCAGCCTAACCGATATATGCAACTACTTGCAAGGGATGGAATTCTCTATTTCTTTTTGTACGTCCTGATTTCGCCACTGTCGTATTCATTCACATTCCTGCCAATAACTAACCCGGATACGTCTGTCTGAACATCCAGGAGCATGCTTTGCAATGTCGCGTCTGCGGTGGGAATCAGCCCTGCTGTCAGCATCACTCCAGCGCTCTACCTGTATATGTTTGGTGTTGTAGCCATATGCACCATGAGTCCACGGTTCATAATCTCCGTACGAGAGCTGTATGACCACGACCTCCATGGACGATGGCAGGGGAGTGATACCGGATTCGGTATATTGTCGCAACCCATAGCCAGCCAAGATGCGGTCGTTTCTACCATCGAATTCGCAGATGTTGCATCTGGCCAGCCTCAGACCTTGGAAGGAGAAGCGGATGAATCGGAGGTCAGTCGACTCGAGGGGCGTAGGGGAGGCAACATGGGACATGTTTCCGTTTGAAAGAAGACGGATGAGTTGTAGTGCCGGTCAACTGAGGAACGATGGTGGTGCTCTCGGATAATGGTTTAATTAGTATATCTGCGCAAGGATATTGTATGGTCCCGACAGGCCTGCCGTTTGAGTTGGTCGAAAGGGGTGGGACAACTTATGTCTTTTGCTTCCCCTTTCATCATTCTGTACTTGTCGCGCGCTTGCGCTATCCGCATATGAGGTGTATATATGTTCAATTCTGGTACTCTCTGAAGGATCCCAGTGGTAAGATCGAGGGAACCGTTGCGTCAGAGTCGATGGAGGAAAACTTGGGGATACTCTCAGCTAAAAAGGTAGTTGAAGTTGCTGCATGCGCAATGCCATGTTTTAGTCGCACGAGATAATGACTGAAAGCATCACGATCTTGCTATCTTGCTGTACCGACGATGTCGTGCGAAAATGGCACCATACTAGGCACACCTCTTTTCCAGCTTGACGGGCACAACAATTCATGGACGGCTCGTCAACTCAACAACACTCGCCTTCTGGAAGATGATCAATGGAGCTCAGAACATGCTCGGTACGTCTTTTTCAACTCCTTCATCTTCTTGGCTGACCACTCTTTCCTTGACTCATCTCATGTCCCTGTCGCCGTGACTGCGCGGAACATATTTTCTCTCGGACTCTCGCAATCTTACTTTCGACCTTTCCATCGTCTTTTTTGCCTCCTGTCGCACACCTACCCCATTCCTTACCTTTGCCACGTGTAGCACCATTCGCCGTTCGTCTGCTATAGTCATCCAGATCGTTGACCAAAAGAGGTTCAGAAAGAGAGATCAGGGCTTCCTTGATCTCTTCAGGCAACCGGCACCTCGCTGGTAAGTGTAACCGCCCAACAACGACACGTGCTCATCTATTTGCGGTGGCTACAAACTTAGGCCCAGTTATGGACTACATGGCCGAGTGCGAAGGTTCCTGTGCAACTTACAACTCGAGTAATGCCGAGTTGTTCAAGATTCGGAACAGGGCCGGACTAACAATAATAACAATACGTGGTAAGTACCAGGCACAACTTCGTAAGGTGCTTATCCCACAAAACCAATCTCTTACTCGCATTATAGAGTCCAGCTACCCAGCGACGGTCACCATTACCCAGGGCATCAAGGCAGGCAACCACTTGCTTCGTTCTGAAATCATCACGCACAAGGCAGCGAAGGAGTCGTCTCCCCATCTGGCTACCAAGATATGGGTCCCGATATCTTGATTGACGTAAGTGCACTGTGGGACGCGTTCTGTCCGCATTTCTGACAATCTTCCTACCAGATCTACGACCCGCTGTATGACAATTAAGAACGAAGGCATGACAAGAGAATCGGCTGGCGAGAGTTTCTCCAGTTGTTGAAGGAAAAGACACGCTACGTGCTTGAGGTAAACTCGTCGGTGACCGCTCTAGGCGATTTGCTTACATCTGTTCGATAGGTTTATTGATACATATGGTAGGCGTTCGGAAGAACTTTGGTGTCAACCATTTCTTTGGCCCACAAGTCGCCTCGTCTGTTTCGGGTGGTTCAAGCTCTGGGCCCTCTGGTGGATCAGGATCTTCCTCCATCTCCGCTGGACCATCCTCTTCGGCCTTGTCCACTCCGTCCTCGGCCCTGGAGCGTCCGGATCCGCGTGCGCGCGCGAGCGGTCCCTCCCAAAATCCAACCCCAGCATGGGGAGGAAGCGGATGCACGGACGCCGCTCCCGCACATCGCACTAAATATGTATTTCTTCTCTTTCGCTTCTTTGCCAACGGTGCTGCCTGCACCTCCTGAAGGAGGTGCTCATGCGTAATGGGCACAGGGTATGCAGCTAATATCGCACGTCTTGCGTGTTGAGCTCAATGCTTACATGCCAGGTTCGGATCATCGTAGTCCATTTTTATTCGTTGTTAGTGAGTATTGTAGCATGCTCCAATTCGTCACCATGTACATTATGACATTACCACGTTGGCACTCATGTGTGTATTGTTGACAGTCGTCCAGTGAACTATGTACGTTGTTTCGAGCGTACTCTTTCGTATCATGCCTTAGTGACAGAACTGATCGTCTTTGTCAAGTTCACTGTTTGTTCGGGCGTGGATTTCCGCAACTGCCTCGTTAATTCATCTCGTGGTCGTTAGAGAGCATTCGACTCTAGGAACAAAGGGGAGGTGATCTGGAGCAAGTTTTGGTGTGAAAGAAGACGGATTGAGAGCAGTGGCGCTGGCTGATTCAGCCCAGAAGCCATGGCAGGGTCCTAACTGAGTGACTAATAGCCACTTCGTATTCTGGATTCCATTGTTACGCTAGTCGCGAAGTCAGTCGGGTGGCGTCTCAACTCATGCGTTGCAGTGATAGCCCTTGACAAAACGTGATGCCGAATCGAAGTGGTGCCGAACAATAACGTAGGACATAGTATGTATAACTGCAAAAGGATGTCATCGCAATTTACTGATCCGCTAGCAGACTCAGGCCACTCCTCCACTCCCACTGTCTTTGCGTGTTGGCCGACATCTCCGATTCTCTTCTACCCACTATGTCCTCTAACTTACAGTCTACTCTAGAGTTTCTTCTGAGCGATGACTATCTAACTCGTGCGTTCATTTCGACCTCTGGTCTATGGTTAATAAAGGCTCGTACAGTGGTTATTATTACTGCTGTAGTATATGATTATTGTAAGATATCCATCTGCACCCTTTCGTTCTTATCCCCAAAATACTGTACCCCCGCAGTCCTCATATTTTCCAGGGAGGTATGTTATTGTTTCACTCGCCGAATTCTATTTGTTTGCTGACAGTGTGGTATTGAAAGATCCACTACATTTGGGTAAGAAGGCAATAATCTCGATGGAAAACTACACTCTGACAGTACTGTAGTGCAGACCCTGGTCCACAGTCTCGATTATGTTTGTTTTCGTGCGTGTCAAACTTTAGTGGACATCTCATCTCCCAAATTCCGAACTGTTGTCTTTTCAGGTGCGCTATATCGGTCTTTCTTGGGCTATGTAAGTCTATCATTATGGGATGCATATAAAGCTAACTTGAATGGATCCTTCCTGGAGTTTTTCCGCCCTTAGTATGTTCACAGTTAAATTAGAGTGTAAATTGTCTGATCCAGAACACCTGCAGGTGGTACTTTGTTTGTTCCTGGCTCTCCCATCGTCAGTCCTTGCGGTCCTCACTCATTGTTATTGATGACGATTCTTTGTTAGATGTATGTATGCATTCGAATATCTGATTTTGAATAGTTCTGATAATACGTCATAGGTGTAAGCAAATTGATTTATCGCCTTTCACTAGCACATGAATATTCTGAAGGTACCACAATATATCTGGTGGGGAGCTGGGGGTACCTCATATTTTTTGCTGCTGCTAATTGTGAGTGACTGAGCCCCTTGGACTTTCAGCTCTTCTTAGACAGTGCTTTCAAATCACAGGGGTCATGATTCTGCGAGTGTTTGCAATGTGGAATCGATCGAAATCAATCCTTATTTCCCTTTTGTTCATTTACGTGCCAAATATTATTATAGGAGTCACTTTCCAAGTCATCTACTACGATCACACGTCAGGTGTGTCTCAACCTGAATGTCGTCCGTGGCACTGATCTTATCCGGGGGCGCATTACCAAATCACCCATTCTGCAGTTGCGGTTGCACAAGTCCTCAATTTTTCTTTTTGCACTTACAATAACGCCCCACCCCTGATCAACTGGTGTGGTCAGATCCCGCAATTTCTTCTTGGCACTTTACTTTTCGTTCTCGCTGTCACCCAAACCTTGAGGCAATCATGTGACATGTACAATGCAACGAAACAGTGGCAGCCAAACCGATACATGCAACTGCTCACGAGGGATGGAATCCTCTATTTCCTCACGTACGTCCTAATTACATTACTTCCGTGCCCCCTATCACCATCAATTTTCCGTCCCATAACTAACCACTCGGACATTTCTCTCTCAAAATCCAGGGGCGTGTTTTACAATACCATTTCCTCGCTAGCAATCAACACCACTTTCAGCGGCACTCTGGCACTCTACCTGAATGTGTTTGGTACTGTACCAATGTGCACCATGATGCCACGTTTCATCATTTCCGTGCGAGAGTTGTATGACAGTGACCTCCATAGATGGCAGCGGGAGATTGATACCGGATTCGGCGTGTTGTCGCAACCTGTTGTCAGCCAGGACGCGGTCCTTTCTGCCATTCAATTCGCAGATATTGTACCAGGTGAACCTCAGACCTTGGAAGGAGAAACGGATGGATCAGAGGGCATTCGGCTCGAGGGACGAAGGGGAGATAATATGGGTCCAGTTTTGGTTTGAAAAAGACGGATAGGCCGTGGTATTTGTTGACTGAGTAACGATAAAAGATGGTTTTGCTTTTGGACGATGGCCGGTACTACATATATAAGGAGAGCTGGCCCCGACAAGCCCTGGATCCAAGTTGGAATGTTGTTCGAGGAAGGTGGGACGATTCTATTTGTTTTCCTTTTCATCACTCTGTACTTATCTCATGCTTGCGCTGTTCATATGCGAGGTATAGACATGCTCTGTGGCTCTGCAAAAGTGAGATCGAGCATCAGACTCGTACGGCGATCGGTAGAGAACGCGTCTCAAAGACGTCTGTCGCGCTATGACTCGGTGTTAACATTCATCTACTGGTCGAACAAGTGGCCTATTACAAATCAAAGCCTGACTATGTCTTGCTGTAGCATGGCACGCGGAGATCATCGATGATTGACAAGTTATGCTGGACATCGAGTCTGAATCGCTAGCAGAGAAAACAAACGCTAAGCCTCATGCGACCTCGGACCACGTAGTAGACGATGGCGTTACGCGCGCGCCCACACTTTGTTAGCGGCACAATTGTTAATGAACGTCAACAACATTCACCTTCTCGAAAATGATCAATGGGCTCAGAATCAGGCTTAGCGTGACCCGAGTGACCCGGAGCGGTGGCAGGGGTCCTAGTAGAGTGCTATTCGTTCGAGGTCGCCCTCTTCAATGGATGCACTGTGCTCAGTACGCCTTCTTCAACTCCTTCGTCTTTTTGGTTGACCATCCTTTCCTTGACGTCTCTTGATCCGAACACGTATCTCGGGCTCTCACATTTTTTTAAACCTTTATCAGCCTTTCCATCGTCTCGTCTCGCTGTGCGGGTCCAACGCTCTACTCTGTATTATCCGATATAGTCGCGTCCAGTCTTCTCTCCTCCTTCCTGCCCTCGTGTCTACCCATAGTCATGTAAACAAAGTCACTAGCGACAGCATTATGTACCAAGGCAATTCTGTTGGCAACATCCCGATATTCCAGTTCGCCATCCGTCAGATTAACACCAATAGCCTGTCAAGGATGCGAA
>JBBPLP010000980.1:0-10305 GCA_038089875.1 Fistulinella prunicolor
GAAAGCTCGGCTCCTCTGCACCAAGCTGGCTTTCCCGTACCGCGTTGCAGACATGTACTTCCATCCGATCGGTCCTGGAGAAGAGGTGGAGAAAGGTGCAGGACGCTCAGCGTGCATCCTCATTCTGGGATCCGTCTCAGCTCGATCTCGCCAAAGACATTCAGCTGTCACTCCTGAATAGCCGCGACTACCTTTGCAAATCTCTCGCTAATGAAGATACCAATTCTTCCAAAACCGATTTCAACCCCAGACATCGTTCTCGAGGTGCTTTAGATGACTTTTTGTCGTCTGATGGGGCCTTTTTCAAAGAAGCATATCATACAGAACCCCACGTTGCCCTCTATGATGTGGAGTGCGCTGTTGCACAGGGTATTGACGCCTGGGTTGGTCGGGTTGTAAACAACGACAAAGCGTGCGAAAAGCTGGAGATCCTAGCTCACAACTACTCCTCGAGCGCGCTTGAAACGTACAAGAATAACCCAGAACTCCTGTCGATCATGTTGTTAACCACGATCGAGCTTTGGGTTGCGCTCGACAAACTAGCCGTCAAGGAAATTCCCATGCTCGCAGACTACTCTCCCGAGGTCCCCACAAGTCTTCTTCAGGATCTGTTGATTTACAGGAAAGGGAGCCTTCATCGTGTTCATTGCGCATACCAGTATCTCTCTCATCGCCACTCTTGTTCCAAAAGTGGATGGTCGGTATTTTCTCCGAAAGTCTCCGTAGACAGCTTTTCGGTCCGCTTCTACGGGAGTTCTCTACATCTTCAGTGTCTCAAAGCTCGAATCGAAGAGGTGGCGCGGCACCAAGTTGATAAAAAGGTTGCTGAACTCACGAGAGCGAATGCTAGGCATGCTGAGCTTCAGCGAACAATAGCCAAAGCTATTCACACATGTAACGGAGCAAATCAACGGAGTAAGAAACATAGAAAAAAGAAGTGCACCAAATGCTCTGGTGAAAAAGAACTGCGCAGTATGAAGATCAAAGTCTACGAGTGGCCATTGCCGGCGAAGCAGCTTGATGCTGAGGCTGTTATTTTCGAATTAGACTGTCCAGTCTCTTTCAACATGTGGCGCACTGCCACATTCCATCTTTTGGTGGATCTCTTCAATCCATCCATCGCGAAGCCACAAGCTCCATATATCCAGCTTCGTCAATACACCGCACTTGAACCTTATCGTGTCCAGCATCCGAGAGAGCGGATCAGCCTTGCCTCCGATGCGAAGCCATTTGTTGTTACGCATTACAAAAACAGGTCCATTCCTGCCCAGCAGAAACAGGTCTGCGTTAACAATGGGTTGGCGTTCTATAGTTTCGACAGCTGTGCTGGTCTTCCTGTATCGAAGGCGCTACATCCGACAATGGTCGTTAGCAAACACTGTACCTACCAGCTTCGGGGCGGATCATATCAAAATTTGCAAAAATATGTCGATACCACCTCCCACACGTCAAACCAAGTTATGGCAGACCAAGCCGAGTGCTGCAAGGAGCTCGCAATTCACGAGTTTATCGCATTCGGACATTTGCGCAGTGGTAGCTTAATTCAATGGCTCAACATTTTACGAGAGCTTCGAGCTCGATCGTTGAGCTTCCACCGTTACGAGGTCCATCTTCTGTTGGCTCAAGCAGCCTCTCAACTTGGCCCACTGGAAAATGAGGAGTGGACATGGCATCAGGAGATAGTGCAACCCTCATTTTGCTTTGCTTTTCTGGAAGAGCTTGAAAGGCTCCTTCTGGACGTCGAAGCAAACTGGCTTGAAGGAGTGACCATGGATACCATTTCCTTCCTGCTTCGTCGTCTCCTTGTGTCCAGTCCTGCACCAGCTGTCTCACAAAAGGCGCTTGAACTTCTTCGTGGTGCGCGTAGCAAGGTTTACTCTTGGATACAGGAACTTTCCGAGAAGCTTGTGAAGGCGCCAGAGGATGAAGAGTCCCGTGGATTTTTACGGGATACTGCCGCCATTTGTCGAAGCATGTTTGATGTTGATGCTAGCATCATTCCGGAGCTCCTTCGTACAACGGAAGATATCAAGGTTCTGCTTTCTTCCGCTACAATAATCTACCTCCATACGCCTGCGAACGTTTCTTCCCTCTCTTCCTATTCACAATTGCTCCTTGATCGAAACCGTCGTCTTTCTCTGACTCTTGAGCGTATCATAAGTGACGCTATTCAGGCCGACTCCAGCGATCAATGTATCAACCTTGCGATCGGCTGGGTTTGGCCTGACTACCGTCCAGGTTCAAAATGGTGCCCACTACGGGAACCGAATGCACGCTGGTTTTCATGTGCTACCAGAGCGACAGTCAACCAGAGTTCGCAAATGGTACATTTTAACTTGCTTGATGGGTCACTTTTGGTCGACGGGAAGTCGATTGGGAGACTTCCGTCTGAAATTCGGCGACATCCACTGTGTGACTTGATATTTGGCAAGGTGTGTCCTGTTATGTCCGGTGTAACGCTAGTCACTGACGAGATGTGCAGCAAGTACTTGAGGTCATACCAGGTGATCTCCCAGGGATGGATTTCTCAACGAGGGGTAGAATCTCCGATCACCAGGTAAGCGCACTTTTCAGAAGTATGTGGAATATGGTAAGAACTCAGATGATATGTGCAGGTCTGCTTTTCGCTCAGGAAGAAGGATCTAGTGATCCGAGCGATGGCCAAGGGCAGTTCGGAAATATTTGAAATCATACCTCCAGAAAAGCTGAAGGGAGACTTACCTGCAGTATTAAGCGAGGGACATGTCCACTGGTTAAACCTTTCTACGTCCATCATGGAAATTCGCCCCCTTGAAAGCCTTTGGAAGAGTTCGCCGGAGAATTGGAGAATCGATTGTATGCCCGGCCGATACCGGATGTATAGAAGCCATGATCTCCTTGTAGACCCGCGAAGCAAATCTTGGGATATGGTTTCGAGGCTCTTAAAGCCCCTCGATACTCCACATAATCTCATTGTTACCGTGTTGCCAGTCACTCCCAGCCAAGTTTCGTCACCATTGCGACTATCCGTCGTTGTACCCCGTTATGGCCTTTCCTTTTACGTCAATGAGGACGGGGACCTTCAGTCTCAAAACATCCGGGGTATGGTTTATGACGAAAACCAGTCTATTGGGACTCTGTTCGGTTTGGTCAACCAGCTTGTCCTTCGACCAAAGTCCAGAGGAGATGTTAACACCAACGAACTTATCCCACGATGTGTCCTCATCCCCGAGGGTAAAGTTTCATTCCGGATGGATGGCCACCATGTCCGCATCGAGATCGACACCCACGGTCCCGCACTTCGGCGGGTCACATACCAGACCTATGGAGTTGAAACCGACCTAGGATGTTTGACAGGGAATGCTAGCCTAACGAACAAGCTTTTCTGTGCTTACCTGCACGCCCTGACTAGCGGGTGTTGTGCCGATCCGCTTACGGGAAGAACAGGTACAGAGGAAGCGTTGTCTTTACTCCAGTCTGCTAGCTGCTGGTCGATGATGAGGTTTAGTTCTCGTGACGCAGAACTTCTTCGTTTGGTTGCTTCCATATGCCCCTCGCGCACGTGGTACCCCAACCATCTCAAGCGCATGCAGAAGGTAGAATGGCTCGACCTTCCGGTGAATTCTCAGCATCACGGATTGTATCTCATCTGCAAAGCAATCAAGGATCACTACGCGAGAGTTCAAATATTCCACGAGGACCAATCGAGCACGATATTCCCTCACTTCCCTCATCATGACGAGCACCTGCTAGAACGCAGTGCACGACGAGCTGCGTATCTATTCCCATCTGAGTTATCTGAGCAGCCTTCTGGAGCAAAGTTCGACGCCCGTTACCTTGCCAGAGATCTGGTGGAGGTTACTTCGGGAGAACATCGCGCCTACACTGCGGCGACCGCTGTTTCACGGAGCACAATCTATTCAAGGACCAACAAAGATATCGTATTGAACCAGCTGAAGTCATGGACTGGGGTTGTATCTGGGAATGCTGTTCTGTCTCTCCAATATGACAGATCGTGGTTGGCTCCAAATCTTCCGTTGATTTGGCTCAATGCATACAATCTCTTGCGATGGAGTGATGAAGGAAAATGGTTTCAGTTGCTCTTCTCCCTGCCTGCCATGGCCTACGCCTCGCCAACACTCAGCAATCTCGTCCCCGCATTCGTTGCCTTTGCTATGGATTCGCGATTCCGTTTGGAAGATCCACCACATCACCACATTTATGATCTTTCAACAGGATACTCTCCTTCCGCGACCACCCTCCGCACTTATACTCTTGATTGTGCCTGCACCTTTGAACGTAGTCCTGAAAGCGCTGAGCCTGTATGGATCGGAGAAAGTAAAAAGAACTGGCGAAAACGTCAATTGAAAGCGTATGAAGACAGACGAAACCTGGATGCCAACACTATCGTTCAGCTGTGGTTAGATGCTCGGTCATACGCCATCCCTCCATGGTCCTTGCTCAACCCGGGTTTCTACGATGTCGCGGACCTCATATCCAACGCTCTGAATCTATTTGAAAGCTGTCATCGTAATCTTGAGCTTAAGGAGCACCTCACCCGCGTTCAGATGATTCTGGACAGTACACATACCCAGGTCTTCCCTCCCCATACTCTTCGGTATTCCTTCGATCCTTCGCAATGCACCCCCTCCTCCGTCCCGCCACTTCCGGTGGAGCAGCTATTCACTAGACCTCCACCATCCTTACCTGCATGTGGCAGATTGCCTCAATATACCGCCGACGCTAAGAATACATATCTATCTGGGTGTACTCCGTTGCATCAGCTCATTGCTACAGTAGAGGAAAGCACAAGGAACGCATTTCAAGGACGATATATTTCGGTTCTCCGAGCTAGCGCAGACTATTTTGGAAGTGAGATGTCTCTTGGAGTTCAGGGAGCGATGAAACTGCCTACCGTCAGGACACTTGAGGCACACTATGCTCAATGTAGTTCTAGCTATGTTGAAGGTCTAGGGGCTCTCAAACAACATCTAGGCCCGACAAACCATGGTGAACAAGCTCTTGAGCAGTCTGGTCTATGGCCACGTATCACTCCATATACATTGTTCCGCTGCCTCGCGTCTAACTCGTTAATCAAACTCTCCGACGACTGGAAAAGATGTCTCATAAAGTTGGCTCTACTCGCGCTCGAGTTACAGCGTGCTCGGAGGTTGCTTCGATTGTGCCTCGCCAACCTTCGTGAAGAACTCTGGAGGGAACTGGAGAATGAAGGCTGCGATGGTTGGAACCCTGAAGCCCATCCTGACTGGCTGCTTATTCAGGTATGTTTCTACTATGTTATGGATGCATACAACAACTGATGCGACATCTCACACTTGTTCAGCTGCAAGGCAACTTCCTGGTTCGCCGTGTTCAGGCTGAAGTCGCCAACGAGATGATAGCACCTCGCTCAGGTAGCAATACGGCCATGCAACTCAACATGGGCGAGGGAAAGTCGTCCGTGATTGTCCCTATCGTCGTCGCCAATCTCGCTGACAGTGATCAACTGGTCCGTGTCATTGTCCCGAAAGCGTTGACAGCACAGATGTTTTACCTTCTTGCCGATCGTCTTGGCGGACTCGTCAACAGACGAACATATTTCCTCCCATTTTCTCGCTCATTCCAAGTTGATCGTCGAAAAGTGACCACTCTTCATGAAATAATGTTAGAATGCATGAAGGAGCGTGGGATTCTGGTCGTTCAGCCTGAGCACATTTTGTCGCTTAGGTTAATCAGCGTAGAAAAGCAGCTGCCCAAGAAGAAAGATGCTCAGCTCGCTAATCTGTTGCTGAAGCTTCAAAGGTGGCTCCATTCACATTCACGAGATATTTTGGACGAGAGCGACGAAATTCTTCACGTTCGGTATCAATTGGTGTACACCATCGGCCTTCAGCATCATATAGAAGGTTTCCCTGAACGATGGACCACCACTGGACAAATTCTCGGTCTCGTGAATAAACATGCGTCTTCTCTTCGGGAGCTCTTCCCGCTCGGAGTTGAGTATGAGCGTGGTCCTTCTGGATCATTCCCCCATCTTCGAATCTTGCATGAAGACGCTGGTCAACAGCTCATCACATGGATGGTGCAAGATGTCATGGATAGTTCTCTTCCCAACTTTAGCTTTGGACAATTCCGCTCGGCCCTTAGGGACGCGATTCAAAGCTTCATATCGTGCGATGGCGTTCTTCCCACAGACGTTCGGTTCGTAAGGGAGTACGCTCAAGATACCCCTATGTGGACAGGTCTCCTACTACTACGGGGACTCTTGGCCACCGGCATTCTTTCGTATGCTTTCAGCCAGCGACGGTGGAGGGTAGATTACGGGCTTGCTCCTACGCGTACCATGCTCGCAGTCCCTTATAGGGCAAAAGATGTTCCAGCGCAGAGGGCCGAGTTTGGTCATCCGGACATTGCCATTGTTCTCACATGCCTCTCCTATTACTACGGTGGCCTCAGCGAAGAACAACTGAGGCTTTCTTTCGAAATCTTGCTCAAACAAGATGACCCAACGTTGGATTATAATCTCTGGGTCCGAGACTGCTCTGACGTACCAGAACATCTGCTAACCTTGAGTGGCGTCAACATGAAATCGTTGGACCAATGGAACATGTTTTTGTTTCCTCTGTTCTCTCGGAATAAGGCAGCGATCGATTTCTACCTCGCAAATGTCGTTTTCCCGAAAGAGGCGAAAGAGTTTCCTTCAAAGTTGTCGTGTTCAGGCTGGGATTTGGCAGAGAACAAAGGGCGTGTATTAACAGGTAAGCTGCTGCTGAGAATAGAACGTTGCCCGAGCTTCACTCAACTTTGTTTGCAGGATTTTCAGGAACAAATGACGGTCAATATCTGTTACCCCTCCACATCACTCAGCGCGACCCCGATCATCAGCGAGGAACCAATGCCAAGGTTCTATCATACCTTTTGCAGCCGGAAAACAGCCACTACATGTGCATAGCCCACCTGAATGGCGAGCGTCGAACTACGCATGAGTTCCTCAAGGTTATGGTTGCTCAGAAGCCCGAAATCCGTGTCCTATTGGACGTCGGTGCTCAAATGCTCGACCTACAAAACCACGAATTGGCCAAGGCATGGCTAGACATACATCTAGATGCTTCTGCGGCCATCTATTTCAACGAGGACGACGAATTAACGGTTTGCGCACGAGACGGAAGTACACAACTTTTCCTATCATCGTCGTTCGTGCAGCAATTGGACCAATGTGTCGTGTATCTTGACGATGCACATACACGCGGCACTGACATCAAGTTCCCAAGCGGGTTCCGTGCTGCCGTCACACTCGGTCCTAAAGTCACCAAGGATCGTTTAACTCAAGGTGTGTATAGCTTGGTATACTATTTTTATTTTGCCAATGTTTTTGCCGTTCATAGGTTGTATGCGGATGCGGATGCTCGGCCACGGTCATTCCATCATGTTTTTCGCACCACTCGAAGTCGATCGGCGTATCCGCACTGTGGCTGGCAAGGACAAAGAGCTTTCAGATACCATTGACACCACGAATATCCTACACTGGGCTATACGTGAAACATGTGAGGACATTCAGCAGCGGGCGTCTCAATGGGCACAGCAAGGGATGGATCATACATCCAGATATAGTGCTTGGATCCGTTTTTGCAGAGACCAGCTTACTCCGGAAGCGCTATCCAACGAGTGGCTGCAACCAGAAGCCAAGAGGTTGGAAGATCTCTATGGGCCTCGTAAAACTTTGAACACTGCCTTATTGGCCGCCCCAGACATCTACCAACGTTGTATCGAGCTTGGGGTGTTGTCGCTTCGCGATGTGAGTGTGGGTGAAGAACAAGAGCGAGAGGTCATTCACGAAGTGGAACGTGAACAAGAACAACACATGGAACGCTCCCCGAAGGTGGCACCAGTGACTCATTCGATACATCCTCACGTCGTTGCGTTCGTAGAAACAGGCATCATTCCCACAAACACCAGTGCTTTTCATCCAGCTTTTGCGACACTTGATTGGACTTCCGCAAAGACCAACGAGGCGCACGTTTGGAGCCCTTTTGTGTTGGTAACAAATGACTTTTGGACGACCGTCAAGTTATCAGGAAAGAAAGACGAGTACTTGCGCCCTGTCCAGTGGGTTGTGTCTGTGAAGAGAGGTGGAAAAGAAACACTTGCTATTTTCAGCCCCTACGAAGTCAACCAATTGATACCTCGCATCAGATTGAGCGACAATATTCATCTCCATTTGTATACACCTAGCGTCACCAGGTCCATGAAGACATGCGACGACCTTGCCTTGTGCAGCATACCCCCCGTCCCCGCTGAATGGACGTCCCCCTCAGTGCTCATGGATCAGCTAAATGTGTTTGCTGGCCAGCTCTATCTGAAGGACTACCCAACATACATTCGGTTGTGTCGGTTCCTGTGCGCATATACGAGGGACCTGCAAGAAGAAGAGGGAATCGAGATCGGATGTGACGGATTCATCTCACCAAAGACCCGGCCGATGTGCTTGTGGACTGCAGCGGACACGTTCCAGAGTTCGCCGATGAATTCTCTCAGGGTATTGATGAACCTTCGTAGGAAAGGCATGCGCTTCACGCTGACTCACATGGGGAAACTTCTCAACGGACGGCTGCTTTCTGAGGACGATTTCGATGTTGGCGATGATCATGGTGTACGTTTCGTTTCGCTGCTCAAGTGGCGATTGGGTGATTAACGAGATACTACTGTTCTCCAGGGTCAGAGCTGTTAATTTTAGTGGGCAATGATGGCGGAATTGATTCATGGCTTCTAGTTGTGTAGTAGAAATATGTTGTACTGTAAGTCTCGTCGCGCATGTATAGTAGCAGTGTCAGGTTTGTGTTGGACTTGAAAGACTGTCATTGAAACCCGTCGGTGTGTTGATGTTCAAGTTGCAGCATTGGCAGTCGGCGCTACGTACTATGGTTCTCGATGACCTGCATCCGAGTGAATGGCATCCGCAAGTCTTCCAACATTGATGATATTCGTCAACAATTCGGCTTCAGGCTAGTCAGCCATGCCAGCTTGAAACTGATCGGTTGTAAATCGAGAATCTGGCCTGAAATGTTGAACAGAACCGGAAACCCAGCCATTTTCAAGAGTCTGAGACAGCCCGGCCGGGGTGGCGCACTGCTAAATTTTCGCACCGGCCCTAATCACATGCAACTTCAGTAGCGTAGCCTGTTCGCCATGCTTGACATCTCATCAGCCTGACCAGTGAGACGCCAATGTACATTTGCGTATAAGCATGGATACCTTCGTTGTCGGAAAATCTCATCGAGAGCTGGACGTCAATTAACAATATGGCCCCCTGTTCGGAGTCAGTCGCACTTCAATGGGCCGGGTCTCACCGACTCTCACCACTGCCACTCAAGAAGACTATAACTTAGTAAGTGTGCCATTTCACTCAGGCTGTGATTTAACTTGCCGCATATTTCTATATCTTCGCGTTCCCTCCCTTTTCCACGAACCATTTGGTGTACCTACTGAGTGACCAAACCAATTACTATCAGCTCCTTATGTCCGATGTCCTTACACTACCGTGAGCTTTGAAACGGCTACTAGGTGTGTCGCTTGGACCATTTGAAAATAGAGGGGTGCTCACTTAACCACCTGTGTGGGCAATAACTTAGCATCAATAAATGCTTAGCGCATTTTTTATGCTAGACCTATCGAACATCATCAAGGAAAGGATCGACTGGATGGCTGAGCGACCCCATTTATAATCGATGATGTCGTGGTTCATGTTTGTATTGTGTCCCCTCGTCTTGTATGTCTTATTGATAGCCTTTGGCAGGATATGGACTTGTTAAATAGAGTGGGCATCTTTGATCTACCGAACGGAGATGGTGGCTGGATTCGGAGGTGTGCGTCTGGTTGGCTTGCGGTCGTGTCGCAGCAAAACCTACTAGGGATCACTAGAAATGTTGACTCCAGGAGTCACAACTATGTTAATTCTCCTTGCGAGGATTTGCTGTTCTGCAAGACTGACCCCAGACATATTGCAGACACGCCAAAAGGATGAAAGGACATCATCGGCGAGCAGCGGGACACAAGAGAAATGGTCATGGTACGCAGTGGGTAATGACCTGTAGTACGCAATCAGCAGAAGCTGTGCGACATCCAATTTCACTTCGCCCGAACTTCAAACCAAACAAGAAGTTGCCGATCGGCGGCAGCCTCTCAGACAGACTTGCTCCTCCTGAAAAGCCTATTTGTCGGATGGGCAACGTTCCTGGCGGAGAAAACTCTCCCCGGTACCACGGAAAGGACTGGTCGTGCATCAATAAGTAAAAACAATATTTTCCTTATTTAGTAAAAAGGTCCTGC
>JBBPLP010000981.1:0-10288 GCA_038089875.1 Fistulinella prunicolor
TACAAGGGAAGGCGAATAGTTAGCGCTGCCCACCTCCGCCAGTGCATTCAAAGAAAAGTTGAACTTACGAAATAGTTCCCATTGCAACACACGGGCTCCTGCGTGCAAGTGCTGCCAGTATTCCCCACACCAACACCCGAGGCCGGGCTGCAGCCGACCCCGACCTGACCATCGACTTCGCCAAGGGCGAGATCGAGAAGTGACGAGAGGCTGGTAATCACTTCGGAGTCCGACTACGTGGAGCCCCATGGTTAGCGAAAAGTGTGAAAATGTGAGGCAGCGGTGGGAGGATCTCACGTTGTAGTACGTCTGGCAGCACGAAATCGACCCCGTGTCACATTCGGAGGAGCTTCCACCACGAGCCTTGAGCTCGCTTGGAGCGGCGGCAGCGAGTGCAGCAATGGCGGCGACAGGGAGAAGGAAAGAGAAATGCATCTTTGTAGCAGTAGAGTGGGTAAGATGGATAGTTCGAGGGGATGTTGTTTTGCTGACGGTGAACTGTTCGCTACTACCTTTTTATACGGCGGGGAGGGGCTCTTCATTTGGCGGTTTGCTTGTCAGGCTACCTCCTCCCCCCTTCTCCCGGCGAACACACCCCTTTGCACACAGCCTATTGGTTCAAGACGCTTGGTTATTGCCAAAAGATGAGTTGCGCCCGCCTGTCATCCTGTCACAACTATGAACGAGGAACAAGTCAACTATGCCATGAAATGTCCAAGTCCTGAACGTTGGTGCTGGTTGGATGTGTCATGTGATCATCTGCCCATTGTATATTACACAAATGGAAATGCTCCGAGTGTTGCGGGGACTCGTTCTTCCCATAGGGGATCAGGGGGACAGGAAACGAGGCGATGAAGAACTGGTAATGTATCAGTGCCTCGGTGGGGAATGAATGCAACGTACATGAATATCGCACCTGGCTCTAATTACTGGGCTGTGTGCAGACCCGGCTGGAATTTCACTCAACGTATGGGGTAGAGGCAGATCACGCGCACAGGTGTTCCAGTGGATCATTCTTAACCGGGCGTCCTCAATCTCGCGCTCAAGTCATGCGGCGTTCCTTGAACCTGAGCCTCTTATGGATGGGGGCTTGGCAAAGAAATATGGAAAAACAGTTTGATGAAATGAGACTCTTCTGAGAGTCAACGTCCGGCGAGGGGATAGCCTTTGACCTTGACACACCCCTAACGGCAGGCTCCCTAAAGAAATACAATGCGTGCGTGGCATCACTCGGATGATACCAACCCGGAAAAATAAGCCTGGCACAAATCACTGTTTGACGCGTAAGTTGAACACACTTGG
Source organism: Fistulinella prunicolor (assembly GCA_038089875.1). Taxonomy (NCBI): domain Eukaryota; kingdom Fungi; phylum Basidiomycota; class Agaricomycetes; order Boletales; family Boletaceae; genus Fistulinella; species Fistulinella prunicolor. The sequence continues at coordinate 1,303 of JBBPLP010000981.1, forward strand.
TGGGGTCCACCAACTTGATAACAAAACTTACCACACACTAAGTACCACCAACCTGTACACACTACCACAGGGAGATGCTTTGTCCTTGCAGGTATGAGTGCGTTCCATATACTTCAGGATGGCATTCACACTATGCATCCTTGCTACATGACCATCGGCTTATTTTATCGTCCTCTTCCTCTTCCTTGCTACTGAGTGCTTCCAACAATTGAACGTTGCTGGATGCAAGCAATGTGTCGCCAACTTTGTCTAAGACAGATTCCGGTAGGCAGGGACAAGGTCCTGAATATTGCAGATAGGTTAGACCCAACCTTCGAACAACGGCTCGACCGCTATGGGAATGCACGACCTACGGAGTTTAAATTTTGTATCCAACAGTTGCTCTTTCACATAACCAGGCTCGCAGCCGCAAGTCATGGCTTTTTGTAAGGCTCCAACGCTGGCTATCAATTGGGGTTCAAAGTTGTGATACCGTTGGAGTTGGTGGAGGCTAGTGGTGCCTTATACGTGCCATTTTCAGGTGCGAGCGTCCGCAACAACCAAAATTTTAAGTGAACGAGACAAAGTCTTCCGTTTTATGTGCACATTGTTGACAGTAAATGTTCGTGGATTCACCCTGTCTTTCGTCCATCGGGCTGTCTCACAGAGCAGAAGCATGAATGCGAGACTTTCGTGTGAAGTCGGACTCCATGCCTAAAGCATTACCAGGACCACTGGCAGACATTCTATGCATCATGATGCGCTCGAGATTTAATGACACTGCTCTTGGCCTTTTTGCCGTACCGCCATACCACACGAAGGGTTTGGGACCCCATATACAATCCTTCACACTGGTTTTCCACTCTACCTGACTTGAACAGAGTCGAAGTGGGTATCACCACACGGTTCCGCCGCTGGTTGTTGGTTAACGTGAGTCAACGGAAAGATGACTCGCCAGATGACTCACGATCTGTTCTAACGCCCCCGTAGCACCGACCGGCTTCTGCCGTCTGATCATATCAAATGGTCGCTTCTTGGTCTGATGACAGCCGGTATGTGTGGACGCTTCGCACCGGCGATTAGATCCCGTCGTTCACGTCAGTTTCACGTCCTTTTTTCCCCATCAAATACAGAAGCATAGTGTCTTCTTCGAAGTCGTTGTGCCCTTTCACGCGTGCTCGATTTTTCAGGTCGAACTGCTGTGGCACCAGGTTGGGTTGGCGCCACTTGCTATCACGGCGACAAGAGTGGCACGGTAGAATGGTTAGGTGGAAATCAGATCAGCGAGTTCGTGCTTGTAAGTGTTCCTGATGTGTTCGGTTTCCTGAGCATTGGTGGAGCAAAAAGCCCGTGGCCCTTCGACGAACGTCATCTCACTCACCGAGCCCTCACATTAACCCCATCTCGGGACAGTTGATTTTGAGAGATGGCGTCTGGAGCCGTGCGTAAGCTTCGAAGGTGCTCGGAACCTTTAGCTTTGTCAGCCCGAAAATATGGGCATGCTCGGATTACGAAAATAGGAAATGTATTCGGGGCTGATAACAACCATAAGATAGTGTTCGTTCAGTTTCGACAAAGCTTACTAAGCAACTCCAGTCAAAAGCATGACGAAAGGAATGTAAAGTCCATAATTAATAATAGGTAGCTCGAATGCAAAAAATGAAACAGTCAAATTGTAGGTTAGATGAATATTGGGATTTTGACCATCGTACATTTATTTCCTGTGGTCGGACACAATATATATGGACTTTACACAGTTAACATGAACAATAATAATGATTGGGAGGGTTCCGTCATGGTTCAGTGGCTCCGGAGCGGCTCACATAAGCGAGCCGACGCTGTTCGATACAAGCCAATGGCCCCCGCGTCAAGGAGAGCGCGCGCATCGGCATAAGGAATCTTGGGCGATATGCAGAGAAGAGGCCAGCACATTTCCTTGAAGGAAATAAGGAAAATGTGAGTTACATTGTCTTCAGTACTCGACTCTGCAATTTAACTGACTCTCGGCGCCTGGTACATCGCACAGATTAGATGTTCGGCTGTCCGTCCGTCCATCCATCTGTGTTTCCACTTTTGGCTTAGTGTCCGAAGCTTACTAACTATCCTGTAATGTTACCACACTGCATCACACTAGTCACACTGTGACGTGCCTTTGTTGAAACTGAACGAACACTATCTTACTTAAACTTATTGCATCTAGCTCTCTCACTAGTCTGCTTGTGTCGGCAAAGGCAAAAAGTTGCAACAAGCCATCACTAGCCACTCCACCCCAGATTTCAACGTACCCCAAAGTTTGTCCTAGAGCACTCATTTGTTCAATGGTGATTACAATTCGTTATGTCATCTAAGGGAGGTTCCAGGCTTTCATCGCGAGATCTGTAATCGCGAGCTAGCTAACATTGCTTTTCGTTTCCTACCAGTATGACACGAAGGAAGCCCGGGCCCATGCCACGAGCGTATGAAGCCATATAGGGAACCTTTTGGCGTATAAAGGGGGAGGCGCCAGCTCTTCGGTCTTCAGCAGAGAGCCTTTCCGTCAAAGCTTCAGTTCCCCAGACACCCACCCGATTGCCAGACACGATGTTCAACCGCGTCTCTATCCTTCTTCCCATTGTCGCGCTCGTTGCGGTCGCTACTGCAGTGCCCCACGCACTCGATGCCCGCCAAGCACCTTGCACACCCAACCCCATCTATTGTTGCGAACAGATTGTTCCTGTGAGATATAACGCCCTTCACTTCCCCATCAGCGATTCACGAACGCATCTGTTGACAGCCCAACAGCACTAAAGCCACCACAGCTGCCGCGGCGCATGGCATATCTCTCGATGACGCTCAGGGACTCGTCGGACTTGCCTGCTCCCCCTTAAGCGGCGTCGGTGTGGGCAGTACTGGTGGAGTGTGCACCCAGGAGCCTGCATGCTGTTTTGAAAACAAATTCGTGAGTCGAATATGTACCTGTTGGATGGGTGTGCTGATGGCTGATGACGCGATCATTATCTTCTCTGACCCTCAGGGGGGTATTGCCGTTGGCTGCTCTCGCATTGGTATCAACTTGTGAGGCTACTACAGAACAATACCCTACTCTCCGACGCTCTGTTTCATCGTAATTTTTTCGAGTGGCTAGAGCTTGTGGCGCTGATGAAAGCCAAATTTGGACCTTGATTGTACCTGCATATAAAACTTTGCATATACAATTTTATTTGAATCTTTTGAGTGAGTCAGAAAACATGGCTTTTCCAAGCCGCACTTCCCTACGAATGTGACAGTACGGCCCCACGATGACATCGATAACCCTCCCCCAACGGATACGAAAGTTATGCGATCGTATTCAGATAGTATGAAAAAATTCGAGAAGTTATGTCATTCATTGGTTCCTCCTTAGCTCAAGATTCCCCGCTGTGTTTTTAGCCCCGACTCGTTAGAAGGACTGTCTTTATTTTTATTGTTCTCTCTCATCTAATTACGTAATCAGACATTTTATTCGGGTCATGCTCCCTCTCTAACGCCTCTGTGTTCCGTCAAGAAAGGGGACGATGACGGTACCTCTAAGGCATACACTTCGCGGTCGACTCGGTCATAGTAATACATGCTTCCTTTTGAAGATATGTAACACAGAGGGCTCAGAATTACCTATTAATCTTAGTGTAGCATGACTTCTCAATTATCTACGTAGCGTTCTCTTCAAGCACCCGAAATGTAAAGGTGTCTTTCTCTGTACGTATATGTACGAAATATATCCGTACACATGCCCTCGTCTCCGTGATGAAGCTGGAACTAGAGACCACGATCGAACCGAGGATCGAATCCTCACAAACGTGTCACATTTCTTATACCCATCGGTGACGTCATTTTAAAGCGTCATCTTCTTCGGAGCTGTCGCTTCCGTTGGGGTGTCATGGAAAGTATCATTGGGGAAGAAGAAGTGGGGATGCGGTCAAAGCCCACGACACCCACAATTACAATGTACGCTTCGAGTGCATGGCGGCAACGCAAAAACAGTTTCTTAAGCTCAAACAAAAGGATCCAATGATATGCGCAATTTCTACGTGTACTAGGTATGAACGTCATGAGACCCGGCTGCCGCTGATATGACTTGACCTGGCGGCTGGAAAAATATGCCACTACTTTATGAAGAAAAAATTGTCTGCGAGAACACGGAGGGGATTACTTGGTATCAACCTCACAAGGAGATGCTGATAGGGGAGCAGCCGACGGTGATGAGCCCACCCTGTATCGACGGAATAATTGTAATGTTTTCAGCACTCGATTACAGTCAAACCTGCAGTAAATGGTGGGGACTCACCCAGGTGTTATTGAAGCAACACAAAGGGTTTTGGAGACACTCTCCACCATTGTCACCTACACCGATGCCGCTCATTGGAGAGCATGAGAGCCCAACGGGTCCTTGAACGTCTGCAAGAGAGGCACCAACCTTTGCGGCGACTTTCATGGCAGCATCGGAGGTGGGCTGTACGCAGAAAATCATTAGCCCATCGCCAACAAAGAAAGGAGACGGTAAGATATGTCTCACAGTAGTAATGTTGTCGCAGCAATAGATAGGTGTGGTGTCACAGAAGTCGCTTTGGCGAACCACCAGTGCATAGACGTTGACGCTCGCAACGAGGGCAGCAGCGGCAAGAAGGATGGATAAGCGGTTGAACATGAGTAGGTATATGGAGAGCTGAGGACTTGATCGAAGAGCTGTTTGCTGAAGACCGAAGAACTGACGACTTCCCTTTTATACACCAACTTGTTCCCTATATGGCTGCACACTCGTGGCACGATGGCATGCTGCATCATGTCATACTTGTAGGAGACACAAAAACAGCATAGCTCACTCACAATTATAGAGCCTGGACCACTTCCCCCATGTGACATGATAAATCACCGTCGAAGAAGTTGATTCGGGTATACTAAAAATCTGTGCCGTGACTCGTCGGCGATTTATCAAGTGATCTGTAAGGAAGCCAAATGTAATCAGTTTATAGTTCTTTTCTGAAGGGCTCCGAACACGCTCAGTCTTCGAAGCGTTCCGAACATGTCCGGTTCCGTGTTCAGTCAAATGATCCGAGCAACTTCGACAACTTCTCCGGACAACAGCATACTCATCGTGTCTCAAAATCATGTATAAATTATTTCGAGGCAGGATTAGCCTGACGGGTAACGTCCATCGAAAGTGCCGACGGCCACAAACTTTTGAATTACTTGGCGTGAACAGGGAACCGAACATGTTCGGGAAGCCTGCAAAATAACACGATGGTCTCACCTGGCAACCCAACCTAAGAATACGCACGCCTTTGAAAAACGGCATACAGCTCCACTCAGAGGAAAGAGATATATTTCGTCTTTGTTGAATATGGCGCCAACACTAAAGTGAGGGATAAAATCTAATAGCCGGCGCGCAATGTACGTACCAACTGCCATTGGCGCAAGGAAGAAGCTCAGGGGCTAAGGCGGCGTTGGAGCGATTAATGACACCCTTTCCGTTGACTTACATATATACCTGGCTGGAACTGGATCAGATCGATAACTAACGACGGAGTTGTGTGGTCATACCAAACTTCGATTCGCGGAGTGGACAGGGATTGAAGTACGGGGTCCGAACTTCTTGCTTCATGTATCAAAGTAAGCCGGCATGGTGAAAAGTGGGACAAGGGCTGTCACAGAACTTCGTCCAGCACAAGTTATGATGCAGCCTGAAGTGGCACTAATGGCGACTGCTGGTGCAAGTATTCCCGGTAATGCTTCAGAAACGGAGACCGACTTCAGACGAACTCTCGTACCCATGCTGAGGTTCGATGAATGAAACTCTGTTGAAACCTTATATTGAAGCTGACAGTCACTTGCTTGAAACCTTGAGTGTTATAGATACTCACCGAAGAGGGCAGAGTGGGAACAGCGTAGTTTGGTGACAAGCTTGTCAAGGGAACACTAAACGGACACGACTATCAATTTACTACCCTGCTACTCTCCTGACTCCGCCCAACTCCGCCTGGCGCTCTGCATACCCATACTACTCCACTGGCTTCAGAACTGAATAATCATCACGTCGTGGGCCCCGGTCGATAGTCGGTGCTGAAACCTCACGAAGCCGCAATTCCCACTACGAGTAGTGATGTGTGAGGCCTTCTCACACAAGGGGTGCAAATTTGAACTCCGTTGAGCTTTGCATTCCTAGTACATAGTAAGTAGGGACGGACACTCGCTGCCACCCTGTTGCTCGTTGTCCTTGACTCATAGGAAAGGATGAATTCCTGCAATGCTCGATGCGTTGAACATGCAATTGGCGGGTAATCGTATGACATATCCGGGCGAAACCTGGACTTTTTTTCTTTTATCTTTCCTCGCACCAAGTTGTCGTAACGGAGTGATAAGTAGGTGTGACTGACCTCTCCGCAATGACCAAGCGCCTTGGACCAATGGACTGTGCAAAGGGATGCATTGGCAGGGGGGCAGGGGAATGGAGAGGCGGTCTGGCAAGCAGAGCGTCAAATGAAGAGGCCCTCCTCTCTGTATAAAAAGGTAGTCTTAGAACAGCTCACCGTATCAGGGCAACAGCATCCCCCGAACAGTCCAACTCACACACACTCTACCGCTACAAATATGGGCCTTTTCTTTTCTTCTCCCTGACGCTACTGCTGCCTCATGCGAGTTCAAGGCTCGTGATAGTGGCAGCTCCTCCGACTGTGACACTCAGGGCTTAATCTCGTGCTGCCAGACGTCACACCATATCCTGAGATCTTCCCATTGCTGCCTCGCACTGTCACTAACGATGAGGGCCCCACGCTGCAGGGAGACTCAGAAGAAGTTACCACTTTCGTGCAACTTGTCGATATCGCCCCTGACAACGTCGCTGGTGTCGTCCGGGTCGGCTGCAACCCGGCCTCGGGCCAAGTTTGTGCGGGGAAAAGTGACGGCTCTTGCACACAAGAGCCTGTGTGTTACGATGGAAATTGCGTTCGTGAGACTACCTTTCTCTTCAGACGCACTGATAGCGGCGAGCGACCATAACCATTCCTCCTTCCTTATTTGAATAGAGCGGATTAATTGCCGTGGCTGTTCCTCCATCAACATCAACCTGTAAATTGCCAAAAGACAGGACACTGCCCGAATTGTCTTGGTGACCTTTTGAGATAGGCTTCCCACTTCGTCGTTTACGATTGATGACGAACGGGTCGGCAATCCGTTTTGAGAGAAGATCGACCTTTCCGGTCAATCCACGGTATTTCCAATGGATGAACTATGCCAGAGAAGTCGATTGCGCATGATTGCGCCATCCAGCGCTACCTCGAAAAGAATTGATGCATACTCCCGCGAGAGATTAAGCGACAATCGTGACTAATCGAGGCGTCGAGCATGGATGCATTTGATTATTGTAATCAACATTCGGAGAGGGTTGATTGTAAAATCTCATTCGTTTTTCTCTATAGTTTATCCTCGACGGTCGCTCGACCCATGATTTCCAATGACCGCATTCCAGTTAAAACAATTCCGCCCCGTCGCAAGTACCTACGGGCACTGAGAATAGAAAAAAGTGATATACAGTACCACATAGTAATTACGAGCAACAGCAGTAACGAGCTTGAAGTTGTCGAAAATCGCCAAAGAATATGTAAACATATGGATTGTCTCGATGACCTTTCGAAATATGGTTTCTACTTGTTTATTTATCTGATTTGTTGTCATATGACATTCAAGATTGAACGAATAGATCATCTTTTGGTGTGTGACATCGAACGTGCCTGGGCCATGAACGGGATTCGGGTCAACGGGTCAATAAACGCTCTCTGATCCTTTTTGAGAGAAACTCGGATCAGATCGACCATTCCGATCTGTCAAACGAGAAAAGTATAAAGTATAAAAAAGATCGATTGCGTGATTCAGCACTGATATTGCGGAAGGAATTGATGCACACTCCGACTCCCGCATCGAGCGAAGATTGTCTATCTACGGGAGTCGGGTCATATGATGCCAATGACCGATCAAAACACAGATCGACCCGGTATTGATTGCAAGCATTACTTCGATTAACATTATGAACTAAGGATCATACGCTTCATGCATCTGTGTGCTTGAATCTACCATTCCTATGCACCATACTCTAAGTCTACGTTGACTCGACTGCCATTGGCATGAGCGCCACGGAGCAAAAGCGGGAAATAGTGACATATCATGTCGATGGCTTCGGCTATTGGGTCTACTCTATGTGTGCCGTCTCGGAGCAGATCTCAAGCTGCTGTGTCGACGAGTTCAGAGGGTTAAATGCCATATTGACCAGGTAAATACAGATTCAAACGAGGACAGAAGTGATAGGGGGATGTACTGATCGAAAGCTGCCGTCAATAGCTTCTCACAAGTTCTCAGTAGCCACGGTGGTTCAAACGTCAAGACTGGTGACATCAAAAGTCACTCCGATGAGAGACAGGACAAGACCACATAATGAATTCACGAGTCCGAAATGCCTCAAATAAAATTAGATGGAGGAAGATCCAGCGCGCGCAGTATAATTCTAACAATCGGAAGGCTTCGGGTCGGCATTGATAACTCGTACAAAACTCACTTATCACACCCGCTGAATGGTATAAATCATAGTTACAAGGCTAGAGCAACTATTCCACCCATTCTTCGATAAATTTGCCTGCACCCTAGTAACACCCACAAGCAGTGTTCCATATTGGACCTACACGAGCGCAACCAGCAAGAAAAGAGCATCTTATCATTAAATTCACCTTTTCATACCGTTAGATCCCTATCGTTGGTGATGTGACTTAAGGGAAATAATCAGGGTATAATTATCTTTCGAACCGAACAACAATACTATGTTGAGCACTAGTGTTGCACGTGTGCTTCTAGCCTATAGGGATGCCTGTACAAAATTTGAGAACACCTTGCGGAGAGAAAATAGAAAAATGATAATCTTTCTGAGCCGAACCCATCGATGTTGTACCAATTTCCAAGTCATGCCAGGAACTTCTTTGCACTGTAGGCATTATAGCGAGAGAGAGTA